>VZRH01000537.1:93345-126930 GCA_013397555.1 Urocynchramus pylzowi | reverse complement strand
TGTGTTTCCTGGGGAAGCCTATGGTGCAAGAGGGAGACTCCTCTCTCCCTTGATGAACTGGGAGTTGGGTGTTTGAGGGGTCGTAATGGACTAAGAATTGAGTGTTTGAGGGGTGGTAACTGGGTTGGGAATTTAAAGTCTTGTCTCATGGTGTGATGGTGGAAAAGGGTGGGGGGAGGAGTGTTTTGGAGGGTTTGCATTCTGGTTTTTTTTTTTCTTTCTTTTCATTATGTTGTAGATTAATAAAGTTTTTCCCCTTTATCCCTAAGCTGGAGCCTGCTTTGCTCTGTTTCGGGTCACATCTCACAGCAGCCATTCTGAAAAATATACATTCATGGGGGCGCTGGCATTGAGCCAGGGTCATCCCATGACACCTCATTAATCAGACCTGCCTACATTTAAGGAAGTGTCACCTAAGTATGTTTTGCTTTCTGCTGTGTGCTGTTGCTGAAGATCCTGACTTGCAAAACAGAAATAATTGGATTTGTGCTTAAAGGCAAAGCAGTGAGTTGGAATGTGCTTTATGAGTGACCTTTGTGGGGACTGCCCTGGGCACCTCCATGTGGTGTCTGTCACCACTAATGGTGGCTGCAGACTCCAGGTTGTTTCACCAGGCACATACAGGAATTGCTCTGTGTGTGTCTTATGGATCATGCACACAACCTCTGCATTATGGTAGGGAGCAATAGCCTGGAATTAGGGAATTATCCAGGGGGACCTCTGGCCTCTCTGCATTCGTCACTGCTGTTGCATCCTCTGAAGGTCCAAACTCAAATCCATTTCTTAATGTGCTGCCCCAAGAGTGAGGTTAGGATTTCCCAGATGAGGGAATGAACCACACTCTGGCCGTTGCTCTGGCTGCATTCTGGGAGTGTTCTCCAACTCCACAAGGGAAAGCTGTCCAAGGAACTGCTTCCCTGGAAGTCCATGGGCAACCCACAGTGCACCTTACTGTTATTGTTCTGTCACCTAATGAACCTTGAGCAAAGCAGACATTAACCACTAAACCTCAGTTTTGGTAAGCTCTGCTGTAACAATGGGATGTGAAATCATATTCATGCATGAGGTTGCAAATAAAGCAGAATAGGATCGTCATAACCTTATGTAAAGTCTGTGAACACAAACACCTAAAATTCTCAATTTAGCTGCTGATTACACTTCACAGAAAGCCCCAGGAGTCCCTGGGCTTGGAGTTACTCTTGTCAAGTCCTTGTTGCTATTCTTGGAAAAAAATATTTGTCTTTCTAATCTTGCACTAAAGAAATTTAGTTGTTTTATGTAAAATCCTTACAAGGCCATTGATTTTTTCCATAGAAAATTGTGATAGTATTCTATAAGCATATGAAACTCAGGAGTCAAAAGTGGAGTAACAAATTCCAGGAAACTGGTATGCCAAAGAAATGGAGAATGTTGATGGTACAAGAAATTCTGATGAAAATCAAAAAGAAAAGAAGAAAACAGCTGCAGTCTGTGTCCTTTCCTTTTTGCAATAACTAAAATGGATGAGGATTAAATGACAAATAGGGCAGGGAGGGCTTGTCTGCTGTCAAGTTAAAAAAAAAAGGAAGGGTCACTAACGTGCATGACCACAACTTTTTCCAGTGGTTTATGTTCAAACATTTAGAATCATGTTTTGAGCTCACTGGAAATGTGGCTCTAAAGGAGGTCTCGGTACTCTAAAATAGGTGTGAGGTGCCTGGTGTCATGTAGGAAGTCTAGGTTTACAGCCAATTTCCTTAGAAATCCAAAGAAATATTTATGGCATAGAATTCCTACTGGGTTCTTTCAGTTCAGGAAAAGAATAGCAATGTTTAACTGAATTTCATCCCTGATACCATTATTTTTAGCAAATACATAAATAGTGATTCCTGAATGCAACACCTTCTCTTACTTTTCATGGCTTCTCTTCCTTGAGAATCAAACATTGTTGAAGAACTGGAATACTCTACTGCTATAGATGTGGTTTGGCCAAATCCCAGTGGGATAAGGCAGCTTTTTAGCAAATAGAGGAGGAATGAGACAGAAATTAGTATGTACTGCTAAAAGAAATGCCTAGTGGTTTGGATAAACAAAAGTTAGAGCTGTTAATAGCCAAGGGAGCACCTGTAATTTAGGCTTTGAAAAGATGATAAACCAGAGGAAAGTTATTTGGAAGCAAACAAACAAATCGGGTAACAGAATATCTGAGAAGTATTTTAAACTGCCTTATCATTCAGGTGGGCAGAATAGATGTCTAATCTCTCCCACTGCCACGGCTAAAGATTTAGAGGATTTTGCACAAAACTTTTCTGAGTCTTTAAAGACATCAAATTTAGTGAATGGCAAAGGATTTGTGGTGAAAAATAAATAATTTCAGCCAAGTTTCCCAGATCGTGGTTATTGGTGGACAGACATCAGAACAGGACTGTTGGGACAGATCTTGCTTGCCCCTATCACCCCAACCCCTTCATTCAAGGCCTCAGGAAGTTTAATGAAGACAAACTTGCTTGTGGGATAGAATCATGGAATGGTTTGGGTTAGGAGGAACCTTAAAGCTCATCTTGTTCCATCCACTGCCATGGGCAGGGACACCTTCCACTATCCCAGGCTGCTCAGAGCTCCATCCAACCTGGCCTTGGACACTCCCAGGGATCCAGGAGCAGCCACAGCAAAGAAAATTCCAGTTGGACACAGAAGAAAACTTGTGACCAGGAGAATTTCTTGGAGCAGGACCCAGACAGCTCAGGCAAATCTCCATCCACGGAGCTTTTCAAAATTGTCTGGGCAAGGCCCTGGATAACACCATTCTGCTTTGAAGCCGCCTCTGCTTTGAGTGGGAGGTTGGACGGGATGATTTCTGGAGCCTCCTTCCAGCATAAATTTTCCTCTGGTTCTAAGTGAGCAACTTCAGTGACTCTGTGGGTTTGATTTCAAAGGGGGTCTTAGCATTTACAGGTTGCTGAGGGTTGGTTTGATCATTCTCTCTCAGCAGACACACAACCAAGTTTATGGCAAATCTCATTTAAATTATGAGTTGCACCTATCCCAGCGTGGTTGATGCCGTTAAATCTAATTAGTGCAATTTTACTGGGGAGTTTTAAGAGACTATGGCAAATGAGATTTTTTTTTCAAATGCCTTCTAGAAATCTTACGTTTATTTCCATCATGGTGCAGTTTATAAAAAAGTGACAGGTAGTGAAAAACAAATCAGCTTTGCACTTATTTTGCAGTGCATCTTTCAGGCTAATGAACTATTAGGGCTTATTTGTAGGATAGTTTTGTTGTCATTGTCCACATTTTTGAAATCTCCACATAAGCATATATCCAGGACTGCTTTTTCTCTTTCCTTTGACTTTAAACCTGTCTTTACCTCAGTCAATGTTGTGTAGGTGGTAGTTTGGCAGCTTCAGGCATCCCTAATCTTTTCTCTATTTTTTTTTTTTTTTTCAGAAATGTCAGCAGTAATTTATTTATTTATTTTGAAGATATTTGGAATCTCAGTCTTCCCTTAAATTCTTTATTTTACTTCTCCACAGATGGATTTTCTTCTTGTATGTCAGCTTATAACACTGCTAATGTACTGTTCAGTTACCTCTGAGGTTCCCTTATTATTATGTCATTGCTATTACGCTTTGTGATGATAGAGCTCCAGGCAACCCCAGTGATGCATTTTTGGGTATTTTGCTTTCTTTTTTATACTGGCAATCTTAAAATGTGGACTCAATAGACCAGTAGGTGCAATGCCTCATGGATGCTCACACGAGTTATTCCACAATAAGAGAGTAATATTCCTTTTTTTTTGTTTTGTCACAGCTTGCATTTCTCATTAATGCTCTACTATGATACCTGTAAATTATTCCAGTTCAATGTTCAAATGCCAGTCATTCCTTGTAGTTAATTTTGAATAATTATATATTAGTTAAATAACTTGGGGTGGAAAAAAAGAGAGTTCTATCAATAAATCAGACCTAAAATGGCCTAAAAATACCACTGGTAAATTGTGACTTTCTCCAGTCAATGTGCTATGCTTACATTGCTGTTCAGAAGTGTAACCATTTCTGTTGATATTGCACAAAATATAATATTTGTTTTGTCTCCACAATCTGAAGATGATCTTTCTCTTGCTGTGTCTGCATATTTTAGACACAGATCTTCCAAGAAAAGAGGAATAATACAGTTGCAAGAGAAGATCATTTGTTTAGTGCATTAAATAAATTTTAAAAAGTGCCAAACCATATCCAAGTTCAGGACTTGGGAGTAGAATCAAACTTCACTAACATCACTGTGATCTCTATCAAAATAAATATTTAATAAGCAAAGCTAGCCAAGCATTTTCAAATATACCTTTGGGCTTTTTATTTTCTCTGGGAAAAAAAAAAAAGAGTTTGGCAAGAGTTCTCAAATGGATAACTAAGCAGTGTCCTATTTTAGTGCCAAGGGCACCCTAAGGGGCTTGGCCAAAGAGTTTGAAACATATCCTGGGGGAGCAGGAGGACAGGTCAGTTCTTCTTGGCCCCTGCTTGAAGGGGGAGTTTTCTTTAGCAACTGGGAAGAAAGCTAACTGGTGTTGGTTTGGTTGTTGGGATTGGGTTTTAAAGTTTCTCTTCATATTATTTGAAACTTACTGGAATCCACAGAGTCCATGTGAATCTCAGATTCCGGGGGTAGGGGGGGAGATAAAGAGGAAATGTTGTAGAAGTTTGAAACATTTATTTTAAACTTTCTGGTTTTAATCAAAAAGAAATCCCCAAATTAATCTTTTTACATTTCATGTTTGATTCCAGTATAATGACGAGGGTGGAGAGGAATTTATAACGTGTCATAAATCATAGAAGTGATGCAGTAAAAGGGGTCTTAACTGCCTTGTCTTGGATGATGCCACTTTTGCATGGGGTTGTTGCCTGCTGGCATCATCCATGGTCAAAGGTAGATTCTTTAGGGAAACTTTATGAAGTTCACAACAAAAGTCCTTTAAAACAATCACACTATTCTGTATAGTGAAATGATTTCTACTTCTTTACTGTAAGTTTTCATCTAAAGGATAGCCAGTATTTACAAATCAATGGTGACAGGAGGCATTTTTGCGATGCTTTTGAATAAAGGTGGAGGACAAATAGTTGAGAAATGCTTTCACTTATGAAGAATTGTTTTATTTGGGTTTCAAATTCTGCCTGTGCTACAGAAATACTCTGAGACATTCTGTGGAAATAGATTTGTTAAAACACTGGCAAATCATGATAACATGGAATGTAGCTGGTATTTTTTTTGGCAGGATACACCTTCATTTTCTATTTTTCCCTCCCTGATAGTAATAAACAGAGAGAAAAAAGAACTCCTTTTAGAGTGACAAGAGTGCATGGGCATTAGGATTAATATGGTTGATTTACATAATGTTGACATTTTAAAGCAAATGTGGGCTGTGTATTCTCTGCTGGAAAGCAGCCAAATATTGAGGCCTTTCTATTGTACCCTTCTACATTAGTTATGTGGCTACTCTGACATGAATTGCTTCCCCCAGTACTTCATGTGTCAAGGAGCATTTATGTCTGAAACCCTTCCCTATGGCTTTGCAGTTGAGAAGTCTATATTAAAAAAAAATAAAAAGAAAAATAAAAAAGAACAGTATTATTAATTGAATTTATTAATTGAATTTTATTTGGGATCTTTACTGTGTTGTTCACACCACTCTTATTTCTTCCAGTGTAGATTCTTACTGTCTAGACTTAGATGGAAAGAGAAACTTAGATGGAAAGAGTTTGGATGTAAAGGGAGCTTTTCTTGGCCATACTCTGTGCCCTGGTGAGGGAGGGATTGCCTTGATGCTCATTCCTTTTCTTTGGATTGGCTTGCACTTGAAGGAGGTGTTCCTTGTCCTCTGGGGAAATCAGGAATACACCAGGACTGCAGCAGTTGTCTCTTCCCCCTTTAACCCCAAAGTTTATCCCTGCTGTTTCCCCAAAGGCTGATCCACTGGCACAATGAAAACACAGAACTTCAAGGTTAAAAGAAGGAGGAAGTCCTTTGGTTTTAATTTCAATATTCATCTAAGAGAAGAACTAATGACACTGAAGACATCTATAATGAAGGGAGAAATTGGAAAAGCTTCCTTGCACATGTCTATTAGTGCTCTGCTTTATGACTGAGGAAGAAATTTGTCACAGAAACAGAGACAGAAAGCTTCACCACATTTTATCCTAGTTTCAAAGGCTATGGCTCCTTATCTCAATAGAGGATAATCTCTGGTGAATCAACATGTTTAACAAATGAATTATCTTAGAATGATTCCAAATATTACAGAACTAATATTGCCTGAGGTTTTTTTGGGGTTTTTTTTAGCATATCTATTCAGAGTTGTCCAAAGAATTCATTTGGCTGATTTAAAAATTCATTTGCATTGGATTTATGTAGACTTCTGAGCAGGTGAGGACACAAACCAAGAATGTTTGCAGGAACAGCAATTTTAGATAAAAACTGAGAATGGAAGTGGAATATGAATTTTAAGTTATAGCAAGCAGAGGGGAAAATTAGATCTCCTCAGCAGAAACAAGATTCTAATTGCTTTAGAGACAGAAATATAATATGAACAAATGCTTAAACATATTAGCTCACATGACATCAGAAATGAAATAATAAAAAGGACTCTTTAAATAACACTGGATTAAGGACCACAAATTTGCTGCAGAAAGAAGGCGATTAAGAGACAATAAATTAGAGAAGACTGTGATCTAATCTTGTGTTCAGCAAGTGTGGGGAAATTTGTCACCTAAACTTCCTTTAAAACTAATTCAGTTGTATATAGATGCAATATGGTATAAGGGAACTGTGAGAAAAAATCTAAATAAGCTGGTTTGCCTTCATTTAAGGTAATTAAGGATTATTTTTTTTATCATTCATACTTATAGAAAACAGCATAAGGAATGGAATGATTGATTTGAGTTGGCTCAAATCAAAAACAGGAAGGTGACCTGGGTAGGGCTTTTCAATTATGCTTTCAATTTGGACTTGAAGCCAAGTTTCACAGAATTTTAGCTTGAGAATTTCCCTGTCAAAAAATAAAAGCAGTGTGAACATGAACAGAATAAAAAACCAATAAGTTTATTGTCAGTGGTGAATTAGTTAATGTTTTATGAATGTTATGAAGTTTGTCTAATTTTGCTGTGGATTTGAACATCATCTAAATAATTTATTCTTCTGAAGGCACAGGAAAACTCCTTCTGTCCAAGCTCACAATGCCTAAGTTCTAGCTGCTGGTGGCAGAGAAAGAAAGAAATTATTCAGTTTTTTTTAAGACTACATGTTCTATTGTGTTTTATCTTACAAGTTAGAATTGAAAGCAAAGCATTTCTGCAACCCTAATTTTTATATATAAAATCTATAGGATCTTATTGCCTCCATGGACATGTATGATGATTATTATTGCTTTTACAAATAAATATAAGTATATAAGGTGACAGATTCCTTTGGAGTACATTAAGTTTATAACATTTCTCATTGTCATTACAATAAGTGTCAAAATATTAGCTTCACATTTCTGTTACGTTCACCTTCTGTTCTGTACCACCTTCAATAAGATTTGGAATTTTAGAGCCTCATATATTTAATAAATTAGGGGAATACACTATATACTGCGACTTTTTCAATATTCCATAACTGCATTGCTTAAAATTTTACTTATCTTCCTTGTTTACTGCTTTTCTCCTTCCCATGTTGTTAATTGTGTGGGGAAGAGTTGAAATGGGTGACCTTTCCAGGGTTTTGTATTTCCATTGGCCAAAAGATACATCAAACTTACATAGCACAGTGTACTTAACAATACAACGTTCTCTTTGCTTAGAACAGGTAATGCAGAAAATTTTTGCAGTTCTGTGAAAATGAATGGCATGCAAAGAACAGTATTTTGTTTCAAGAATGTTCCTATTGATGATAAAAAGAAGAATATCTGTAATACATCATTTTCAGAAGGTCCAACTTCCTGCATCATAGGCATTTATAGACATTCCTGACACTTAATTTAGGAGAATTTCAGCTCCAAACCTCTTTTGAATTCATGTATATTTTGCTGCCTGGGTAGTACTTGTAGTAATGTCTCTCTTTTTGTTTTAATATTGAAATGAGAATGGAGAACCATCCTCAGTGTATGTCTCTTATTCAGCACTACTGAGAGCAGCAGGGTAATATTTTCTATTGCAGCAGTCCTTTAGGGTTAGTGACTTGGAAGCATTCTGTAAATGCTGAAGATCTGTTAGCCCTAAATCTGAGAAAGAACTGTATTTAATCTGCTTGTTCTCATTGTGCTGTGCACTCTGATGGTACTGGGTATGTGGAATCTCAGCCCAGATTGGTGGGGGGAATGTTTGTCCTTTTATTGTAATTTTTCAGTGTTAAAAGGAGTGGGAAGGGTATGGATGGGGAAAAAAACCTTTGAGAAAATGGGGTGAAAGAAGAACTTGAACTGTCTTCATAATCTTGAAAAGAAGCAGAGTTTAAGTCCTAGTTTTCATGAGGGATGGCAAACTGAGCACACTTCCCTGAACCACCCCCTTGACAACAATTCGTGGTGAGATTGTCTATAGTAAGAAATCATATATTTATGATTGGTTATTGTCATTATGAGACCCCACCTGGAGCACGACAGCCACTTCTGGTGCCCCCAGCACAGGAAGGACATGGAACTGTTGGAGCAAGTCCAGAGGAGGCCATGGGGGTGCTGAGAGGACTGGAGCACCTTCCCTGTGGAGCCAGGCTGGGAGAGCTGGGACTGCTCAGCCCAGAGAGGAGAAAGTTGAGTGGAGAGCTCACAGCTCCTTCCAGGGTCTGAGGGGCTGCAGGGAACCCAGACAGAGACAATTCCTCAGGAACTGCAGTGATGGGACAAGGGGGAACAGGTACAAACTGTCAGAGGAGAAATTTACGTTGGATATTAGGAAGGAATATCCTGTGAGGATGGAGGGACCCTGGNAGGAGAAGGTTGAGTGGAGAGCTCACAGCTCCTTCCAGGGTCTGAGGGGCTGCAGGGAACCCAGACAGAGACAATTCCTCAGGAACTGCAGTGATGGGACAAGGGGGAACAGGTACAAACTGTCAGAGGAGAAATTTACGTTGGATATTAGGAAGGAATATCCTGTGAGGATGGAGGGACCCTGGCACAGGTGCCCAGAGCAGCTGTGGCTGCCCCTGGATGCCTGGCAGTGTTCAAGGCCTGGTTGGACAGGGCTTGGAGCAGCCTGTGGTAGTGGAAAGTGTCACAGAGACATGGAATCAGGAATTTTAAATTCCATGTCCCATATTGTGAGAATTTTACCACAATATTTGTCAAGTGCATTTGGTACAGCAGCAAGGGAGTACAAAGGTAAGTCTGACTCAATGATAAGCTGCCTTTTTCCCTAAGGTCTGGGAATACTCCTAGGTTCGATGGAATTAGTGGCATACATTGCTACTGTGCTTAGCCACTGGAAGAAAGGATGCTGGTAAACCAGCGTGCTGTGAATTCTGGTTTTCATCTGGATTTCTTATGCAATTGTCTTTGCCAACTAGAAGTTTAGCATTTTAGATATGATTTTCAAATACTTTGTACACAATCCATAACAATTCAAAATATTTTTTTTTGGTAAGGAATAAAGAATTGGGAAGAAAAGTTTGCCAGCCATGGACTATAGCAAGGAGAGCTGAAAAGACTGAACAGCTTTGCTCCTTACAGCCTGTTCTCTTTCAGCTGCAGTGGGATTGCAGCAGTGACAGTGCCCAGAGCATTCCTGGAGCTGCTATCAAGGCAGATGCCTTGTGAGATGCCACCCTTCCCTCCCACCTGAGCTCCCAGGCTGTTCCAGACATTTGTTATCCATTCTCTGAGCAGCACCTGCAGCCCTTGTGTGTGTAAAGACTATAAAGAGGGCATTTAGGATGGGCAGCTGTTGTGGGAATCCATCAAGAGGAGAGATTCCCATCTGTTCCAACGATGAAAATTGTTTTTGAACTCATGAAAGTCTTTCTTTAGAGCCAGACTCGAGCAGTTCCTTTTGTTAAACATGGGTACTTTCACTTCCAGGCATCACCTGAGATACATATGTGTATACTACAAAAACTTACACAGGTTTCCTATTTTAAAACTGATTTTAAAGGACTGTAATTTCATGCATCTTTGTGATATTTTGAGGGCTTAATTGCTATGTCATGGCAATACTTATCAGCAAGCACTGAAAAGCTTTAATTACTTTGTACTTTGGTTAGTTATGAATGCATGCAAAATTTAACTATTTCCCCAGAAGCAAATAAAGTCCAAATTTATTATGTTACATAAAAGTTATGGAACAATTTAGAATAATTATGCTAAAGGCTGTCTTACTTGGGATTTAGCTCATCTAAATGATGCATAAAATTAATCTCTGAAAAATATTTCATATTAAAGTGCTCCATGAGAAAGAAGCATTAGGATCTTCTCAGAAGGATTTTTTTATAGGAAATATGGTAGTGAGATGCAGGTATATTATGTAAACCAACAGCATTGTAGTCGGGCCTTAATTTCTCAAATTAAACTAATCAAACAAAATTGTCATCAGGAAGAATGAGAAAATCAGAAGTGTAAAAGAATACAATTTAAAGCAGAAGAAGAGAGTGTGATGGAAATTTGAATAGAAATTTGGGAAATCAGAGAAAGATACAGGTAATAAGAAAAGACAAGAGGAAAAATTAAAAAGAACCAAGTTCTCAAAATTAGCTTTGATAATTTAGCAATCAAGTTTTACTATTGCAATGATATTTACTGTCTGTTGCCTGTTCAAAGCAACTTAAGCTCCTTCTGCCCAGGGTTAGTGTTGTACCACTGACTGTCAGAGGATCAAATATTGCTAACTATTTTCCAAGAGAATTTATTGATAGCTAACACTGAGAATTGCTTAAATGAGTGATGTGAGGACAGAGGAATTATTCTGTATGCCAGAGCTACATTAAGAATCCCTCAGGTTAATAGTTAAAGCCACATTTTAAACACTTTGGTTGGTTTGATGGACAAAATCATGGAAGTGGATGAGGGAAAAACACAGGAAATGAAAGGGATCAAAATATGGGATGAGTGAGTGAGTGAATGAATGAATGAATGAATAACTGGTAAGTTTAAGCACTTCAGTGTCTTAGTGATTTTGTCTCCATTTCAGCTTTTTTATATATGGAAAAGCTAATAATGGAATATTAGGATAGCTTGGCTTGTGGCTCTATCCCAGGTGGCTCCAAGCCTTATCCAGCCTGGCCTTGGGCACTGCCAGGGATCCAGGGGCAGCCACAGCTGCTCTGGGCACCCTGTGCCATGGCCTGCTCACCCTCCCAGGGAAAAATTCCTTCCCAATATCCCATCTAACCCTGCCCTTGGCAGTGGAAGCCATTCCGCCTTGTCCTGTCACTCCATCCCTTTTAAATAGTCTCTCTCCATCTTTCTTGTCATCTCCCTTCAGGATGTAACATAAGGGTATAATCTAGGACATCTC
Organism: Urocynchramus pylzowi; assembly: GCA_013397555.1. NCBI lineage: Eukaryota > Metazoa > Chordata > Aves > Passeriformes > Fringillidae > Urocynchramus > Urocynchramus pylzowi. The sequence goes on along the minus strand of VZRH01000537.1, from coordinate 115,474 downwards.
TCTGCAGTGGTTTTCCAGGAGTGGTCTGAGAAGCTCAGGTGGCAATGACAGACACACTGAAAGCTCTCACAGTTGTAAACATTTTATAGAGCCCCAGGAGTGTGACTGTGCTGAAGAATAGATGAGTTTCAATACATAAAGAATAGCTTTTTATTCCAAGACTTTCTAAAGATAGGCTTAGTTACCTCTGCATTGAGAGGGATGAAGTTCTAGAAGTTTCACAAACAGCTGATGATTTAGTAAGCTACATAAATCAGAAGGATTCTTAATGTATACAGTTCCAATGCCACAAGAGAGCACTTGCCATCTTTTCTCACCCTAAAAAAGGATGAGTCAATGAGGATTCTGAAGCTTTATTTGGGACGACTTTGGGGCTGGAACACAGCTCCTCATTGCAGTGTCTCATCAGCTTCACAAGCTCCTTGCTCCAAAGATAGTGTGGAATGTGAGAGGACTCAAATTCTACCACACCCTAGAAATGAAAACTTTCCAGTGGTCATTTCTACATGAAGAAAAATGATCCCCTGAGTCCCAAAACCTCCCGGTGTAGGAAGTAGAAATTATTTACAGCTTTCTCTCTCCCGGAGGTATCACATCTTTGTCTCTGTTGAAATACAAACTACACATCTTGAAGTCCAGGCCCCATGGATAAATCAGACTTTCATGGTAAATGGAGAAAAATTTGACTGTAAGAAAAATCAGAGTTTCAGAATTCTGCCTGAAATTTGGGCAGTGTTCTCAGAAATACTTTCTTGTATCCTACCATCACAGATTTTGAAGGCTTGGAAGAAATCATGCACTTTTTATTTAAAGCTTAAATGGAAAATGGCCAACTCCGAAAATTTGCTCCATCAGGTGATATGAAAATTAATTTCAGAAAGTTCGGAGAATTTCATAGAGGAAATCTTAAGTAACTCAAGTGTGCTCCTACTTGATATAAACAACAATGCAGTGAGAAAAACAAGGAAATATTGTGTACTCATTCATTCTGATTTTATTTAAGCTTTATTACTATCTACAGAAAGGCAATATTAAATGATAACATTATTTAGTTAATGAAAGCTCGATGAAGAATCTGCAACCCTCTGTTGTAACATCGATATATTGGCAGTGAGGGAACCTCTGCTTTCTCAGCTGGATGTCATTAATTAATATCTTGCTGTCTAATTAGCTTCTTTCCTTCTCACTGGAATGTTGATTTCTGAAACAAATGTCCATCTTGTCAGCATGTGCTGTTTATCAGCAGAACACAACATCTGGCTGCCCACCAATTAATATAAAATAGGGAGAAACTGCTGAGTTTATTATGAACACCAGAAACTCTAGGAGGTACAAGCATTAAATAGATGTTGGTTTATCATTGTCTTCAACATGCAAAGAGATCATGGTAGACCTCTCTGAAATGTCTGTGGATGTCAGTGGGACAATGGGCCTAGTTTATTTATTTATTTTTTAATTTTAATTGCCTTAGGTTGCAAATGCAACATGTGGCTGAGGGTGTGTATTCTATTGCCATCTGTTAGAGGTGGGGCTGTTATCCTCTGTAATGGGCCACCTGTTAAAACCAGGTGGGGCAATTTTCTTCATCTCTTCCCTGACCCATCCTCCCTCCAGGAGGTCTGTTAATGGGCCATTGAGTGTCCCTGCATGACTGATAAAATTACACCATCCCGCTGGGAGATGCTCTGCCCAGGGGGAGGAGCCAAGCATTCCCACCTGGATACAATCTGACATTTGGAACACCACAGCAGCCTTTCCCACTGGATTCCCAGAGGAGCAGCTTTCTTCTCCATTGGCTTCCCAGAGGAAGACCAGGCCCATCTACACCACCAGTGGATCTTCAGAGGAAAACTCCACCCTTCTACAGGATCCCTGCTCCAACAGAACCACAGCTGTCACTGCAGGAGCACTGCAGCCCCCCTTTAATGGGACTGCTGCCAACACCCTGACCCACAGGGTGCCAAGGTGTATTCTGACTCTGTCAGTGTTGTTTCACATCATTGCATTTTTATTTTTCCTTAGAAACAATTGTTATTCCTACTCCCATATCTTTGCCTGAGAGCCCCTTAATTTCAAAATTATAATAATTCAGAGGGAGGGGGTTTACATTTTCTGTTTCAAGAGAGGCTCCTGCCTTCCTTAGCAGACACCTGTCTTTTCAAACTGAGACATTAATAATATTAAATTTATATTTCCTAGGAAACTTTGAAATAAACATATTCTCATTCAATAAATTGGGCTGTATCTACAACCAAAAGAAAATTCTAAGGAATGCATAACAAAAATAACATAGCTGAGTTTTAGAAGACCTTTTTCTTGTGGGGCAGATATAACCCCATAACAACTTCTAAGAGGGTGGGGTACATTTGAGCAAAGGGAACATAAAGTTCATGTAAATACTACAGTTTTTCAGACATTTCTGTTGTTGTTTAAGTGTCTCTTGCTGTTTTCTACTCCCAGGCCTCTAGATAGCTCTGTCTCAGGGGACACCTGTCCCTGTGGTCCTCCCACCTTGGTCCACACGAGTGAGCAGAGATAGGCAGGGCAGCACCAGCTCTATGTGTGTGCCAATCAGCTTTATCAACTTTCCATGTAGTTATTTCCCTTTTTATCACAGACATGCTGAATGGCAGTAGCTGGAATACGACCAGATAATCCATGGAAGTTATTGTCAGTTGTCATGAATTCAGAGATGAGTGCAATTCCTGGCTCTGGAGGTTTCCAGGGGTTGTGAGTATTGCTCACCCCAGGGAAATGGTAAAAATGCTGGAAAAGCTTTTTTATTAATAAAAAAAAAAAAAAAATAGGCCCCTTAAAGACACTGAAATCCCTTGTTTCACTAAGACCAAGGTAATTTTATATGTTAGGACAGAGCCTGTCCTAAGTTCTGTCCAGTGTACGGCAGCAATGGAAACATTGTTTGACCTGAAGATGGAGGGTTGGTTGTGAGAATTATGAAACAGTTTGGGTTGGGAGGGACCTTAAAGCCCACCCAGTGCCACCCCTGCCATGGCAGGGACACCTTCCACTGTCCCAGGCTGCTCCCAGCCCCAGTGTCCAACCTGGCCTTGGGCACTGCCAGGGATCCAGGGGCAGCCACAGCTGCTCTGGGCACCCTGTGCCAGGGCCTGCCCACCCTGCCAGGGAACAATTCCTTCCCAATATCCCATCTAACCCTATTTTCTGTCATTGCCTGAGTCCTGTCACTTCATGCCCTCATAAATCATCCTTCTAAGAAAGTTTCATCTTCAAGCCTGAGGAGCTGGTCTTGGATGACCCTTCTAGTACCTCTGGAGATAATTGTGATGTGCAGGACACAAACATTCAGTGTAGTAGAAGAGTAGAAGTTATTAAAGCTTTTTTCACTTTTTTTTTTTTTCCCCAGGAATATTTATTGGATCTTCAAATGCTGTTGTAAATATCACTTTACATAAGCACATTAATGACCAAATATTAGATTACCCTTTTGTGATATTTTCTCAGCTTTAATTTTTATTTAATTGAAACTATTAGTGGGGCTGTAACATTTAGAAAAATGGCTGCTGTAAGGTCAGGTGCTGCTTATCCAAAAGTACATATTTGTCAAGCTAATATTTTTAGGACATTGTAATATTAGCCACCCTATATACATTTGCTCAGAGATTGTGCTGGGGTGGGGCTTTAAAAAAATATTGCAAAAAATTATTACAAATAAATTTTTAATAACGGAGTTTGCAGGGCCATAATGTTGGCTGATATAATTTTGTCAGCTTTTCCAGCTGAAAGACAAGTTTGAGTAACATTTAAGATAAAGTTAGTACTTTGTTTTTTAAATACTTTGTGCTGCAGTTTTCCTTTCCTCATCAAAGGTGCAGCTCTTATGTAGCTACTGGTTCTATTTGATTTCTTTTCTGAATAGAGATGTTTTTTTATTGGAGTCCCGAGTTAACTTCAAGATATTTAAAGCACTCATTCTAAAAAGTATCAGTCTTTAATTATAGAGGGTACAGTGCTGTTAAAACATCTCGGTCTAGTCCTTCCCATGTAAAAGATATATATATGTATGTGAAATGTAAGTTTTGAATTGTTCACCTTGAAATTTTCTACAGACTATAGACGTGTCTTATTTTGTTCTTTTTGCCAATACACATAGGATCCAGCCGCACTCTTTGTTCTATAAGGTAGATAACCATCCTTACCTTAGGAAGTCTGCCAGATCAGAAAGATTAATCAGAAATCTTTCTGTTTTCACAGCTAGTAATATGAAGCTCCTTGTTGAGGTCCTAGTTCCTAGGATGACTCTTCTGCAACAGTGAGAACATGGTGAACAATATTTTTTTTTTTTAGAAATACTTTTCTGCTAATATATCGTAGCTGAGAAAAGATTTATTAGGTTATTTGGACTTTATCCTGACATTAGAGGATTATGCTCAGAAATTTGTCATCCAGTATAAGTCATTAATCTTGTCACCCTACTAATTTATTTTTTTTTTAAATATCAGATCTTTCAAATCCTGTTTATTTTCCTGTTGCTCATAAACCATTTTCCTCAGAGGTTTATAGATAGTACATTAGATTATATTGGGAGGTAAACTATTTCTTATGAATGGGTGTAGTAAGGTTCATGTAAATCTGAAAGATGCTCATGGGATTCTTTCCATTTTTGGGAATAAATGAATGGGAATTCTAAATTGCCTTTTTTCACCTAGTGTGGGAGTGTCTTTATGTTGATATTGTGTTGACACATTTATAACTTTAACTGCTGGCATTATAGTAGAAAAATCCTGTTATTCCCAAAAAGCAACAGGCTTGAGAAACAATATAAATTCAGTTAAAACATATAGAATTGATTAGACATTAAAAAGTTACTTCAAAACACTTTCTATTTCTTTTTTGCCTTTTCAATTAGTCAGGAGATCTTGTAGGCACAACTTTGCTGGAGCTCCATGAGCTGTAATTTGTCTGCTTTTGGTGCCTCCTCCTTGAGGGATATTTTGCTCTGGGATTCCAAATGAAAAATGTAGCTTTTAGGAGGACTGTCTTACATATATTTTTCCTTAATTTAAGTAACTCCTAGCATAAGAAGATTGGTCTCTTGAGTAAAGCCTTCCTACTTCTAGCAGTAGGTATTTCTGCTTCCTGCTGAAATGAGTGGATTTCTTTGCTTTTAAGCGTGTACCAATAATTTGAGTAGAATCAGCTCCTACAGGCACATACTTGAAATATCATAATACTGTTTCCTTTGCCTCTTAATTCATTTATGCAAAATTAGAGATTTTTTTTTTAAAATAACATAATAATTTTTCCTTTGCCTTTAATTCATTTGTGCAAATTGAGAGAGAATTTTTTTTCTTTATTCTGTCTACTAGATTACTTATCCCAAGATTAAAGTCCGGGAAAAACATGGAAATGACCATTCATTTATCTTATTCAAAATGCTCCTCTAAAACAATTAATTTCTCTTTTTAGTTGGAGTCCTCTGAATTGAAGCAGCTACTGAGATATACGTGGAACTTTGATGTTTTCTGAAGGCTGATTTTCATGATTACAAAATTTTCTGGATTGTGTTCCTCCTTGTAAACCCACAAAAATCGTGAACTACAAGATGTGCCTTCATCTTGAATTGTACTTGTTATGTTGTAAGTAATTGTTGAAAATATGTGTGTTCATAATGCTGAAACTGAAGAAAATTGGCCAGATTTTTTTACTCCAAGTAGAAGTTTTCCCCCAAGTGGAGGTATCTGCAAGAGAAATTGATAAGCAGCAATAATGAGCAATATTCACTAAAAAGCATTGGAAATACCATGTATAGAGTCAGGTTAATTAAGAGTAAGAGGAAACCAAGAAGAATTTTGGGGTTTGGGGAGTGCTGGAGAGAGCTAGGGAAATTCTGGACCTTTAACTGATGTCCTAAACAAGAAATCACTGAACACTGGGTTCAAAATTCTTTCATCTGACCCTGCAGATGAAAACCTGGTGGATTGAGGAGGCTCTTTTACTTACTTAAGGGTCTTCTCACATTGTCACAAAAGCCTGGACCTACTGAAAGTTATTTTATACTGATTTTTTGAAAGTCTCTGGGTTTTTTTAGCTCAGTTAACACCACAGCCACCAGTAGATTTGGTTTGAATTTTTTTTCCTTTCAATTTGCGTTCTTCTGATGTAATTAGAAGCAAAACAGAGATATGTAGATACATGTAAGCACTTTACAGGTGATTTTTTTAGCTTCGATAAACCAGTTCCACATCTGTGCTCTCAAATGTGCTGCCGCAGCCCTCAGCACACTGGGCTGTGCCTCTGACCCCTCTGATGTATGGAAATCTGAACTTCATTTTCTGTGCTCAGCAGCCTCTCTAGCTCAGCCAGCCCCACGGGAGTGAGGACATGCCAGAAGAAGCATCAAAAAGGGGTTGTGATAAATGGTTGTTCAGGCACCTCTGAACAACAAATTGAGAGAATACAAGGGTGGCTGATATTATCAGTTAACTTGCTTAATTACTTGAGAAATGAAGGGTGGCAACTGGGATGGAAATTTTCCAAAAAAGTTAGATCTGAGTATGTTTGAACTTCTAAATGTGATATTTCTACCAGGCAAATTAATACAAAGATAGGAGTAGTGGACACACGGGCAGGTATGATATAACTTGGAAAAAAATGGTATAGATCTGTAAAGAAAGTTTCTTCTGTATTTTCTGAGGAGAAATACAGCCAAAATTTTAATGCAAAATGTCTTGATGCATGTAATAGCTTTACATTTACTAATAAACCAAATCATTTAAATGTTTTGTAGTTGGTTATTAATTACCATATAAGCAACACAGAAATTGCCAGGTACCAATTTGTTGAGTGTTGTTTGATGCAAGGAGTGGAATATGGGAGGATTCCAGCTGTTTCCACTGTTTTTTATTTATGATTTCAGTAATTTCCCAGCACTAAATGTCCTTTATGTAATTTGGAAGTTTTTAAGAACTTGCAGCAGTAAATCTGTTGATAAAAGTAACACCCAGTAGTGCAAGTCACTTTTACAGGGAGAGATTTTGACCCTGTTAGTTCCTATAAACCTGTGGTACAAGTACCCTGTGGTACTTGTAACATGCTCCCTAATGATTACTGACTGAAAGAAATTCCAATATGGAGTCGTATATTGAACTTGTCAACTGATGGAAAAACAAGGACGGGTAATAGATATGACAGAGATGCCAAAACAACAGCAAATACCCTAACCTGCAGTTTACTGGTTCAATTTTTTACCCATTGCTGTGCTCTGAGGTTTTTGTTCAGTTAATGGGGTAAATGGATACAATCCCCATGAAAGCTAAAGAGTAGCCATGCTCTCCTCCAATGACTGGGGCAGCTAAACTGCTCATGGTTTTGCTAACTCTGCTTTTTTTGGACCAATCTTGATGTCTTTCTGTGGCAATCTGTGGGATTGCTCCTAATTTAAAAGAGCAGTGGTGAGAAGGTTCGATGGCTTTACAATGGACAGCAGTGTTCCCGTTTTCACAGAATCCCAGAATAATTTAGGCTGGAAAAGCCCTCCCAGTCCATCTACTCCCAGCTGTGCCCGATGCCACTTTGTCCTCAGCCAAGGGACAAGGAGTACTTTGTCCCTTGTCTCCAGCCAAGGGACAGTGAGTGCCACATCCAGCTATTCCTGGGACACCTCCAGGGATGAGGACTGCAAACCTCCCTGGACAGCCCCTGGGAGGGGAACCTTTTCATAGGGAAATTCTTCCTGCTGTCCAACCCTTTCCATAGGGAAATTCTTCCTGCTGTCCAGCCTGAGCCTCCCCTGCTACAACTTGTGGCTGTTTCCCCTTGTCCTGTCCCTGCTTCCTGGGAGCAGAGCCTGACCCCCCCAGCTGTTCCCTCCTGTCAGGAGTTGTGCAGAGCTGCAAGGTCCCCCCTGAGCCTCCTTTTCTCCAGGCTGAGCCCCTTTCCCAGCTCCCTCAGCCCCTCCTGGGGCTCCAGCACCTTCCCCAGCTCTGTTCCCTTCCCTGGACATGCTCCAGCCCCTCAAGGTCTCTCTGGCCATGAGGAGACTAGAACTGGACAAAGCCCTTGAGGGGTCTCAGCAGAGCCAGCACAGAGGACAATCCCTGCCCTGATCAGGATGTCACTGGCGAAACTGGATGCCATTGGTTTTGTTTGCTCATTTATTATTAATGTGGTGTTCTTATTTAAGAACATAATATGCATTATGTATCCGTTTATTATTTAATGTATTAAGAAAAGGAACACGTTCGTTTTCCTTTAAAAGGGTCTTTTGCTGAGAAGCAGGGAAGAAAGCAACCTTTTCCCTTCACAGGAAGTCCATCTTTCATTTTCACCTTGTAGTCATGTTAAGAAGTGTTATTTTCTCATCTCTTTTACAAGATTTAGGGAAATGGATTCATCTTGCAGATATCTGTGCAAGGTGCTGCATCTGTTCTGTAGCTTTGCACAGTGTGAATTCTGGGATGAACTGGGGAGAGATCTCATTCCACATCAGCTGCTTGGCAGTAACTCCCTGTTTTTCCCTGCAGTCAGTGTTGAGTAATTTATGACAATTTATCCCTCTGGCAAGAGCAAGATGGCTCACCTCAGGTATTTGCTCTCATGTACCAGGAAGTTGTTTTCAGGTTTGGGACATGTTGGGTTCCTGATAGAGCTTGAGAGCATCCTCTGGCTGCTGCTTCTTGACCCTTTAAGTCAGTTCTGCTTCCAGGTACATTGATGTTTATGCATTGATCTTCCCCTCAGCTTCCTGCTGCACTACACAAATCTCCTTTTAGAGTTCTTACAGGTTGTTATTGATCATGTCTTTTCCTCCAAGCTGGTAAATTTAAGATGCTTTAGGCAAAAACAAAGCACAGTTTATGTGCTCAAGACTTAGAAAATTCTATTAGTTTTTGGTTTACTGTGAATGCTTCATAATGCACAGCACAGAGTAAACTTGTCCTTTTAACAGAACTTTGCCAAATTAATTCTGTGTGAGTGCAGTGATCCAAAAAGAGGTTTTTTATTTGTTTTAAATACCACAGTTCTTTACTCCTGTGGGAGTCAACATATGGATCTATACCTAAACCACAAATATCAAAGCATATAAAAGTCCCCTTTTTTTTTTTTTTTTTGGTTGGTTTTGTAGTTGATTTTATCTCACTGTTTTTAAAATTATTTTAGTGGAACTTCATAGAGTTACAGAATGATTTGGGTTGGGAGTGACCTTAAAGACAAAAATCTTGCAGAGACAAAATTAGAAGAAATGAGAAATCCTGAAGGACATTTTTTGGTATCTGGAAATTCAGTGGACAGTTAAAACATGCACATTATTTTAAGAGCTGACTCATTCCTATGTGATTGAGCAAAAACTAACCTGGAATTTATTATCTTGGACAACCAATTTAATAAAAATAATAATTAAACATTTTGTTATGTTCTCCAAGCATCCTAGTTCTGGAAAAAAAAAATAAATTTCTTAATTTTTATTTAAGATTAATGCATGTGTATAATCACACAATCGTGCAAGAATACACTATATCGTTGATAAAAGTATTTTCATGAGTATTAATGCTATTTCATATGGATTTTGAGAGAAAATTTGTTTCCCTGATTAAAAAGCCAAGAAATGTAAATGTGTTAATCTATTCCCTGCCCCTTGTGAATATGCATCTTTGATTTCCCCCTCATCTTTCTCTGCCTCCCATTTCTAATACGAGCTGGTCATCGTGTCTTAGCAGAATTCAATAGTATGAGATAGAGAGCTGAATGTGCTCATTGGGTCTGGCATGTGAGGTGGCTTACAAAGAAGTTTAAGCAATCTAACTCAGGATTGCCATGGTCCCACCCTCTGGATGGACCTCTCTGTCTTCTTTCTCCTCTGAACTACCCTGAAGGCCTTTGCTGTTGGGCTGGTACAAGGTCCTGGTGTAAAACTCATCACTCATTTTGCTGGATTGCTTTTGAAAGGGATCAACTGCCAGAATCAGCTTAGCCAGAGCATTCCCAGCAGGTCAGGGAGGGTCCTGCCCCTGTGCCCAGCCAGCCCTGCAGGCCCCTCTGGAGTGCTGTGTCCAGCTCTGGATCTTCAGCACAGCAGGGGCAGGAGCTGCTGGAGCTGAGCAAGGGCCTGGAGCATCTGGGTGCCCAGGAAAGGCTGAGGGAGCTGGGGCTGCTCGGGCTGGAGAGGAGCCCAGCTGAGAGGGGCCCTCAGGCCTGGGTGTCCCTGTGTGCAGGGAGGGGCAGAGCAGGGCCCGGGCTCTGCTCCGGGCCCAGCCATGGCCCCAGAGCCACGGGCAGGGCCTGAGCCCAGGAGCTGCCCCTGCCCAGGAGGCAGAACTGCTGCCCTGGGCAGTGCCCAGCCCAGAGCAGATGGTGCAGAGAGGCTGTGGATGGAGTCTCCTCCCTGGGGATATTGCAGAGCCACATGGACACACTGCTGTGCCCTGTGCTCTGGGATAGCCCTGCTGGAGCAGGGAGGTGGCACCAGAGCAGCCCCTGGGGGCCCCTCCAGCCTCACCCACTCTGAGGTTCTGTACCCCTCAGCCCAATCTTGCTACAGGGTCCTCATCCTCTGACTGGGACCCAGTTAACACATTTCTGCAAGAGATACAGAACTTGAGTACAATGGTTACAACCATTGTAAGGCCAAAGCAATGGTATAAGTATCTCTGCTGAATGACTGGTGCACTTAAGATTGATTCGGTTTATCCAAATTTCTGTGTATGATACACCATAAAGGCAAATTAGTGGAGACTTCTACCAGGAAAATGGTTTCTGGATTTCTCAAATATTTGTTTGGTTTTCATCTTCTACTGTATTCCTTTTTTTTCCTTTGTTCCTTGAAAAGTATTTTTTTCTCCATCTTTAACAACCAGTATATTAATACTGTTCAGAGATGTATTGATAGAGCTGTGTAATTAAATTCCACTTTCCTCTATAATACAGAGTTACATTTTATTTTGCCTTTCATTTATCCAAAACATGTCATAAAACATTGATTATACATATGCTTTCCAGACTTTCATTTAAATTACAAAACTCTTCTGGAATTCTTCCAGAAAGACAGCATTATAAACCTTAAAACTGCATATATTTTATTTATGTACATGTACAATGTATGTGTGCATTAATTTACAAGTTTACTTCAGCTTCTCATATGATTTGGGATGGCAGTGGGGGAGTGATTCAGGAGGGGTTTTTATGGGAAGGTGGAATGAGAGGTTTCCTGTCTGAGGTGGTGTGATATGAGTGTGCAACAGGGCCAAAACCATGAGGTCACACTGCCCTCAGCAATTCCAATCTTGTTTTCTCTCTGGATGAGTACTTAAATGACTTGGCTTTCCCTGTACTGATCCAGTTTTGCTGCAGTGTAGCTGCAAGCACTGGATCTGCACACCTTATAAACTTGAACTGTTTCAGGTACCTGCCTGTGGGAGACAATATTCCCATCAGGAGTGGTTCAATACACCCCAGCTACATGGAACTGGCTCTTTATGCCCCCTCAAGATGCACTGTGTTACTCCAGGCTGTGCATGCCTCAGCTCTCCTTACATTTTAGATGTGGAAAATGGAACAAACTTTATATTGAACAAGTCACACCTACGCTTTTCCATTTTTCTCTCCTCCTACACAGAACCTTTTGTTTTCTCAATTTTTTTTTCCTAGGTATTTTTAGTTAATATTCCAGCAGAGCAATTGTTCAATAAATAACAGTGTTTGTCAGTTTATGCTGATGTTCTTTTATGTGCGTACACATAAAGATCCCTTGCTACAATATCTCCCATTTTTCAAATGTCCAGCAAGGCTGATTGATCAACCCTGATAAATCCGTCTCAGTAAGAGTCTAAAGCTTTAATACAGTAGTTCATAATGGTCTCAGAATGAAACAAAGAAATAGAAAACAGGGCTCATGGTGTAAATTTTCAGAAGATTTTTCATCTTTTTAAACTTTTCCATGGTCTCCTACTGCATTCTGCTCAGCTTCCCAGCATTCAGACCCCTGCTGAATGGAATAGTCAGCCATTTTAGACAGTGCTAAGTTCCATCAGTCAGCAATGTTTATGACTGGAATGTCTGATTATTTTCATTCTTAGCCTTGGCTTCCCATAAATCCAACCTTGATCCCCTCCTTGTCACTCAGCCCAGATCTCTGAGTGCCACCTCTAGGCACTTCTTTGGACACCTCCAGGGATGGGGACAACACCTCCTGAAGGGGTTTCAAATCACCTTTAAACGTCCCCTCTGTGACAATAAACATTGATAATAATGAAAACTGCATCTAAACTGCAAGAAATAATGTTTATTGTCTTCACAAATGTGCTTGTGTCCATACTTCATGTGATGTGCTGCAGCTCTTGTGTGGCAAACTGGGGTTTGTTCCTATTCTGTATTACTTTGAATATGCTGCTGCTTTGAAGTCTTGAAGGTTAAGGATTCAGCTTCCATTCACCTTTTGGGTTTTTTATAAAGTTGCTGTTTGGCTGAGATCTGGTATGCCAAGTTTCAGCCTGAAGCAAAATTTTATGTCTGAGTTAAAAATACACGGACAAATCCAACTGGAATTGTCTCACATATTATAATATGCAAAAAAGGAACTTTGCTAGAGAGAAAGAGAGAGAGAGTCTTCTTAAGGTGAGCCTAAAGTCAGCCAGATTTTATTTTTTATTTTTGTGCTGCTATCTACTCTCCCCTGAAGGAGCAGGAGTTATGCCTTAAGGTCAAACAGGTGCAGCACAGATCTATATTCTTTTATGTTTCCATTTATCTTTCTGCTTCTCTTCTATTGAGAGTTTCAGCTCTATTGCTCATATTTTTGGGTCTTATAATGTGAGTTTTTTGCTATATTTTTAGTTTAGTAATTCTAATTTTCATGAGGAATGTAAAGGATACCTGCTGATTGTGCATAAATCTTTTCTGACTGTGGCTCATTCAGGAGGAACGCTTCATTTTCCCAGTGTGTTGTTATTACTGTCAATTCATTGTGTAACTTTATGTATACATGACACAAGTCATGGCACCAAATTATTTTGAAACATTGTGGAGTGCTTTTTCTTTTTCTTCTCTCCTTTTTAATAGTTTTGTTTCTTATCCCCTCCCTCATTTAGAATTTGCAGACAGATGGTGCCCCCACTGAAATCATCAGCAGAGATATTAATGTTCCAAACATTGCAGCAATGAGTGTCCAGCCTTCTTACATTGTGCTTGACATGTCCTGAAACAGGAACTAGATGAAGGTAAAAAGCATTAAAATTCAAGATTATTTATATATAGAAATATATGAAATACATAGAAATAAATGAAATAAAAGGTTTATGTCAATAGCTGTCAATAAAGCAGTGAGATTGTGGTAAATCAGGGTTTCTAGAAGAACTCTTCATTAATTACAGACAGTATTTCTGAGCTGGTGATGCAAAGCTGTTTGTCAGCTCTTGTCCTAACAAGGGGCAGGACTTGCACTGGGGCTACTGGGGTCAGCCCGAACAAAAAAAATAAAGTAATTCTTCGAGAGTTATAAACCTTGCACACATGGAGACACTGGATGTGCTTCCCTCAAGCCCAGCATTATTGCACACCTGATGGGGAGTTATGAACTAAGGAGTGAAGTCCCTTGTGCCCAGGAAACAAAGATCTCCACTTGAAGACATTAAATTTGCCCCTAGTTTTAAGTACTGGAGGAGGAGACTTTAGCTATCTGACCAGACTGCTCTACCTTCCAGCAGTTGTGCAGTCAGACATGAAATTATCTCAGCTATGAATCTGAGAACCTTGAAAAGGTATAGCCCAATATAAAATTGTTCTTCACTGTGTCAAAATGGGTTGGTCTGTTCACAGCACAGCAGCAGGGTCTCTGAAGTATTCTGCTGCTCCTCTCATGGAGACAAGAGGGTGAAACCTTTATGGATGATAGCAAGAGTAGGTGCAGTCCATGCTCTCTGCCTAAAATTAACTTCATAGAATCCCAGAATGTTTAGGTTGGAAGGGACCTTACTCAGTTCCACCTGGGTAGGGACACCTTCCACTGTCCCAGGCTGCTCCAAGCCCCAGTGTCCAACCTGGCCTTGGGCACTGCCAGGGATCCAGGGGCAGCCACAGCTGCTCTGGGCACCCTGTGCCAGGGCCTGTCCACCCTCCCAGGGAACAATTCCTTCCCAATAGCCCATCTAAACACTCTCTGCCAGTTTGATATTGGCCTTGGAAACCATGAGTGAACTGGTTTATGTGACTTAAAATCGCCTACAGAACTGATTGCAGAAAATTATTTTGCTAATGAATTCACTTTGTGCAGTACTTCTAACAATTTCCTGTTAATTGAAGTCCATTATCTGACCAAAACCCATGTAGTTTTGGGGTCAAATAGTTCTAATTAGCCCACGAGAAATGAGACTGGGGGAATAATGTGTTTTCATAATTCTGCACTGCACTTGCTAATTCTAAAATGCCAGTGGACTTGATGGTTCGTGTGATTGGCAAGGGAGCAGGGGGGAAATAAAAGACATTTTCTTTCTGATAGTACTGGAGACGTGGCTCCAAATAACCTTCTCACTGGTCCAAAGACTCTTACTGTCATCGGGGTTTGCCTGATGGATTATCAGCACAGAAAGGCAACTGTTTCACTTCTCTTTCTCCTAAGTCAGCATTTGCATCACAAAATGTGTGGCTGGAGGCACCTGGCACTGTTTCTGTTTGTTTATTTAGGGCGGTGGGGAGCAAAGCACTCTGAGCTGGCTCCCCTCTCACCAGAGGGATTTGGGCACATCTGACCAGACTGGCACTGCTCCCTCCCACCTCAGGGCACTCTGGGCATTCCAATTGCACTTCTGTACCTCTTCCCACCTAATGAATTCAAGATACTTTGGAGATGGGAACAAACTGTGCCTTGCAGCCTGCTTTGGAGAAAGAATGGGTGGTGTTTATCTTGAACTCAAAAGATAAGGGAGAAGCAGCATAGTAGTTCAGATTTTCCAAACTGCTGAGTGCCTGAATTTAATTTACTTAATTAAAGTTTGGCAGCTGAATATCACTGGTTAGATGATAAAAAAATCTTATGAGGTTTTCTTGGGCTCTCTTTATACAAACCCCTTCCATATTAGCTCAAAACCCGTGAAGCTAGAACTGTTTGTAAAAAATAGGAGTAATCTAAACTAGCTTTGTACATAGAGAAATATTTTAAGTATTTCAGTTCAGATATAGTGGAAATGGAGAAGATCAGGAAAAAGTATAATTCAGAGATAAGAATGCTGCATTCAAATCAATGCAAGATTGCAATTAATAAGCCAAGATATTGGAGTATGTCCCATCTTTGTGAACAGGATCTGGCATGTGGTATTGCAAAGAAATCCATGTGTAAAAATAAACAGGAAAATAGGAGCATTTGTCCATTGCTGTCAAATCATATTTTGTTTGTAAAATATATTTTGAATGTAAAAATTGTGGCTACTCAAACCATAAAAGCCTATGCTTGCATTGAGACTTATGTGCTTAGAGTATTCTCTTCTGGTAATTAACTAAAAATCAAAATTCCACAGAATTTTGGCCACATTGGTCAGTGTAATTTTTCTGAAGGTCAATTAACCCTATTAGTACCAAGGACTCAACACACCTTGAGTATCTCAGGTCTGAGGACGCTCAACAAGAGTCAGTTCATCCTGAATATTTTCTCAGGTGTAAGAACTATTTTTCTGTGTTGCTCTGCTTAATCAGATTGATGTAAATTCAACACACCATAAATAGCTCTGAAGGATGTAGACTTTTTTAGTCCAAAAAATGGGAGATAGACTGGAGGGAAAAAAAAGAATTTAAAAGAGTAAAAAGGTGAGTGATGATGCTGGCGTTTAGTCATTACATCTTCAAAATATTGGGAAAATATTTTCTTCACCATCTCTTCTGCACCCTGGTGAAGTAAAGAGTGTTTTCTCTCCTTGGAGATTTTCTGTGCTATTAGAAGGAGCTTTAAGCTTATGGCAAGGACTTAATTATTTTACATCTTCTGCTCCTTCACATAAGCTGCTTCCTTATAAAAAAAATCTTTGATTGTTTGCCATACATTTTAATAAGCTCTGCCTTTTGTCAAATATTGTGATGTTGATTATTGTGATGGAGTGAACTTAATCCATAAAGTTCAAAATGTATTGGAAATAGAAGGTGAAAAGGGCAGTTTTACACAAATTAATCCCAGAATGATTATTGATTATAAATGTTATTCACTATTTGCTTTATTATTTTATATTCATAAGAAGTTAGTTATTCTTTCTGCTGTGAAAGAATAAATATTCATGTTCACAGTTTTGCTAAATATAACATAGCTTTTAACTGCCCTAAGACAATGTTTTCACAGTCATTTCATTAGCTATGTAAATCTTCCATATTTAAAACTAATAATACTTATTTACATTACAAATGAGTCACTAATTTGATAATGCTGGATAACAAAAGTTACACTGTATGATAATAATGTTTATCTTATGTTAGCAAATATAGAACGCCATTAGGAAAATATAAATGCCTATTAAAATTCTTGTATTTCCTGTACTGACTGGGAGTTCTCCCCTAAAAAAGGATCTTTGTGTCATTAAAAAGATGGGATTTTTCCTCTTGTTACCTTGAATTTCAATTATTTCCAGTAGTTTTCTGATGTCTTAGAGCTGGGATGTTCCTGCTTGTGATACATGAAGGAGTTCTCTCTCTGGCTGCTTCATGAATTCTACTCCCTTTCTTGGAGTGAAAGGCAATAAAAAGTATTGTAGTCAGTGAGGTATTTGGATTTGACTTTGAATACACTCAGGGAGTAGTTTTATTTAAAATAAATAAATATGGCATGTTTTAAAAAAATAGCCACTGTTCAGAGGAGCACTGGTGTGTTATAGCCCCTACAATGACATCCAGGAGGTGATCTCAATAAACAGACGCCAACAAGTCCACTAAAAATATAAGTCTCGCTTGTTTTAGGATATTTGAATCCAGAAACCACACTGCTTTATGAACCCTCTTCTTGGTATAAATGTAGGGTATCACAATATAAATAATGCTATTTAACCCAAAATTTATACTTTAAAATAAGGAGTTGCAGGGCATGAATTGCCTCAGTGTATTATTCACAGATAGTGTGTTTTCCCAGGCATCTTCCTGTCTTCTTAGGGGAAGATCTAGTTGCTGAGCTGTGGCAAACTGGGCATTTTCAGCTCTTGAGATCTCAGTTGCTGCTTCCCCAGTCCTGTTTGTGCCTAATGGGCTTGCAGTGCGTCCCAGAGCACTTCTGGACCCTAGGTAATTAATTGTCTTCTGCCTCTTGAAATTTCAGAGATTTCCATTCCTTTTCACTTTTCATCAGGGTAAATTTTCTTTTCATTATTTTGTGTTTTCTAAGCAAGAGGAACATCTAGGTTTGATCTGTGCCAGATTGAGCTCAGCATAATTTAGAAATGGGAGGTCTCTCCAACCCTCCAGTACCAGGGACCTTATTGGCTCTTGGCACAGCTCCTTTTGGGTTCCCTTTTCTTTCATTATTGCACCATAATTACTCAAATCTTCTTAAGGTTCTGAAGTATTTTTCTAAAAACAAGTTTTGTTCTCTCCCTTTATTTTTCCTTTTTTTTTTTTTTTTCCAAATGAATAGGAAACTTTTTCAATTTGAATCAAAAGAAGGATAAAATGAATATTTGACAAGTGTTCTGGTACCTTTAAACTAAGTTGCATGTATCAAACATGTTCAGGTTTTGACATGTTCTCCTATTGTCCACATGTATTTTTAATAACAAGTTGTGTCAAGATGCATCTGCTTTGATCTCATGTATTTTGGTAGCTCCTTAACCGAAAGACGCTTTACTACACCGGATTGCCACAAAAGAATTTCCTTTAGTTTTCTTCCTCAACTGACAAAACCAGAAGGGCCTTTACATTTTTAATGACAAAGAGGGTTTCTGTATTCAGGGAAAAAAAGAGAAAAACCACCTTTTGGAGAAATGAGGCTGCAGCAACATTTGTACACTCCTTCTGTTAGAACTCAAGGAAAAAAAATTGTCTACAGACAAGACATCACTGTAGCCCCTTAAAGCTTTGCTACCTATCAGAGAGTTTTGAAAGCCTTGCCACAATAAACTTGCATACACTTGACATTAATGGTTGATCCTCAGTGAGAGAAATATCCTTTTACATGAAAGGGATTATTCCAAAAACAAGTCAAAAATATATGTTCTGAGAAAGAGGTGAGGAGCAGCTGTGAACCTGCTTTGCTTGTTGCCTCCTGCCAAGGGAGTGAGCACTGACTGTGCAATGCTTTTGGATTATTAACAAAAAATTAACAAAGAAAGACTGGAAAAGGTCTTAGATCTAGAATTTTTTTTCAGTAGTTCTTTCTATCTACAACTCCCCTCTATTAATAAGGAAACACACAAATTTAAGTCTGTGGTTGATGAAGATGTTTCAATTTTGCTTTCTTTTTGCAAAGCGTAACAGCTTCCATGGAAAATAATTTAAAAAATGGATTATAGCTATGAACACAAACTACTTATTTTTAATTTAACATTTATTAAGTGAGAATGTGATGTACAATGTTTTGTGAATTAATGAAAACCATTTTATCTTCTGAAAATTAACCCTATCACAGATCTGCTTCAAATGCATTACGATGACAGGTTTTCCTTTCTTTTCCCTTGAAAAATTCTGTGCTATGTATTTGTTTCATAGTAAATAAGTAATTTTGAATTTGGATTTGTAGAATGAATTTCAGGGAAATAGACCTCTGCATTTCTTTAACATTTTTTAAAGAAACTGTGAGAAAACAAGCTAAATATTTTTATTATTTCAACAATGCCTCCATGTGTCTACTCTGCTGAAATATTTACTAGCATTTACAACAGCTCTCACTCTCCCTCCTAAACATTTTTGGCATTTGTGAAAAAAGCCCTCTAACCTGGTATAGAATCCTGTATGTGACAGTCATAATGTGTAGCCATGCAGATGAACATGCAGGTATCACCCAAAATGCTTTCTGTCGATGCACTGACAGTTATTTTCCTGCAGCAAGTTTCTTTCCCCACTGCTCAGCTACACTTGACCTCAGACTGAGTCTAATTGAACACGCCAAGCTTGAATGATTTTGGAGCCTGCTCCAGTCCCTGCTGCATTTGACAAGAGTCTCACAGCTGTGCACCCAATAATGACTTTTTCTTTAGTTAATCCCACATTGTAGGCAACACACCTTACCACATTCTACCTTTGCAGCTGCTACCCAGGCGTTTTCTAGCACCTTATCAATTTATGATTATCTTACTGGGAAAAAGTGCTGGAGCTGCTTCCACAGGTGTCTGATAAAACTAAAGTAGAATAAGGAGGGGATTCTGCCCCTCTGCCCCTCAGGTGAGACCCCACCTGCAGAGCTGCCCCAGCCCTGGGCCCAGCACAGCAAGGAGCTGGAGCTGCTGCAGAGAGCCCAGAGGAGGCACCAGGATGAGCAGAGGGATGGAGCAGCTCTGCTGGGAGGAAAGGCTGGCAGAGCTGGGATTGTTCACCTGGGCAGGAGAAGCTTTGGGCTGAGCTCAGTGTGGCCTTGCAGGGCCTGAAGGAGCTGCAGGAAAGATGGAGAGAGACAATTGACAAGGGCTGGAGGGACAGAACACAGGGAATGGCTCCCACTGCCAGAGGGCAGGGCTGCATGGGATTTGGGGAAAAAATTGTTCCCTGGGAGGGTGAGCAGGCCCTGGCCCAGGGTGCCCAGAGCAGCTGTGGCTGCCCCTGGATCCCTGGCAGTGCCCAAGGCCAGGTTGGACACTGGGGCTGGGAGCAGCCTGGGACACCACGGCAGGGGGCTGGAACAAGGTGGTCCTTGAGAGCCTTTCCAACCCATTCAGGGATTCTATGGATTGACAGATTAGCCATTTAGTGTCTGGAACAACAGAAATTAGATAGCAATTGTCATAAGCATCAAGTAGATGCTGAAACAAATAATTCACAATTAATATCCAAGCAGTTGTTCAGAGTGACTCCATTTCCACATATAATGACATACTGTCCTCTATGCCAGTACATCCAGGAGCAGTCAAATCCAAAAATCCCTTTTCCTTGGAATACAGATCTTGTTCAGATGCACATCTTGGCTGTCAAAGAGTACAAAAAGGGTATTGGCTGTGCCTGACGGGCTTTCAATGCCAGCTCAGAATCTCTGCTTCCTCACACATCTCAAGGGGAATCATCTGTTTCCCCAGAGAAAAATAAAAAATTGTGTCCTTGCATTCAAGCTCCAGTTTTTAAATATGCCTTTTTGCCCCAGACACTGGATAAAAATCGAGATTACAGATTTCATCTATGCTCAGTACAGTTACTGTGCACCTGAATGCCAGTAGCTGATGGTCCTGTTTTGCTGGAGCTTTGTTCATTGTTATTATCCACCCTCCTACAGAGTACCACCAGGTTTTGTTCCTCTCTCTGCAGACTGATTTTCTGATCCTGCCATGTTGCCTCGTTACCATTCAGGATCCAAAATTGGTGCCAACTGCACATTGATCCCAGAATGGGTCAGGCTGGAAATGGCTCCTCTGGTGCCACCTCCAGCAGGGCCATCCCAGAGCACAGGGCACAGCAGTGTGTCCATGTGGCTCTGCAATATCCCCAGGGAGGAGACTCCATCCACAGCCTCTCTGCACCATCTGCTCTGGGCTGGGCACTGCCCAGGGCAGCAGTTCTGCCTCCTGGGCAGGGGCAGCTCCTGGGCTCAGGCCCTGCCCGTGGCTCTGGGGCCATGGCTGGGCCCGGAGCAGAGCCCGGGCCCTGCTCTGCCCCTCCCTGCACACAGGGACACCCAGGCCTGAGGGCCCCTCTCAGCCATCTCTTCCTGAGGTTGAATATGCTCAAATTGATGGTGAAGTATCTTTTCCATACCTGCCAGTCTGAAATCCCTGTTTAAGCTCCAGAGGCTTTTCCTCAGGCCTTTGATTCCACTTTTCCACCTTTGATTCCACTGTGTCTATATTCAAGAAAAATAGTGCTGAAGAAATCTAATATTATTATAGCATGTCCTTTATGGAACCAAAAATTGAGATATAAAAGAAGGAACAGCATTTATTTTCAACCAAAGCAAATATCTATTTGTATTGCTGTACCCAACAGAAAGTCCTAACCCAAACAATCCAGTCTGTGTCCTTCAGTTTTGAACAGAGCTTTCAGCTCCAGTACCTTTCTTAGTCCCTCTCCCCTGGTATCCTTAGCTCCATATAATAACTGTGTATGTATTATAAATGTACTTTATCTCGAATCTCCTGCTGCTGTTGGTGTTCCCTGTCAGCTCTCCTCACCCATATCAGTGTGCCTTGGCATTTAACTCCAGCAGTCAATGCCATTAGCCAGATATCCAGGTGGGAATGTCCATGTCAACTCCTGCCTCACCTTCAACTGAGTGTGGTTATTGTTATTGTAAACTCTCTTTATAGTCACATGTCATTTTTGCAGCTCATATCAATCTCAACTTCCCTTCTATATCACGTTTCTCTGCAGTCACAATATTCTGTGCCTCCACTAAATTAGTTTCTCCTCTGAATGCTGAATTCATTGTTTTGAAAATAACTAAAAATAGATTGCCTTTTTTTTGATCTTATGAAAGCTCAGCACAAGGATAAAATTTCCATTTTTCAAACCAAAAGAGATTGTAGGAAGGAAAACTGTGAATGAGCCATATTATTTAAAAATCAACCTTGTAGTTCTCATCCTCTTTTTAGACAGGAAAATAAAGAAAATTACAATGTGGCATTTGTTACATCGGAATGCAATTACTAATTTTATAGTGATACAAGTAATTGAAGCTACCAAAATGCCTGTTTCTTTAGCACTGTAATCTATTTTAACTCATGTCCTACGAAATTGATGGCACAGGGAATTGCACATATATCAGAATGCCTTGTACAGAGGTGAAGCAGCACATATACAGGTTTAATCTAATGTAGCAGTGCACATCTATGCTTTTAAAATGCAGCCCAGACAGTTTGCTGAGGTCTGGCTCTGATCATGACAACAGCCCATTTCCCAAGAAGCTTCAGGTTTATTGAAGACACTGTCAGTTCAGTGTTAGTTACATATATAAAAATCAATACTTTGAACAAGCTATAATTTTCTTTTTTTCTTTTTTTCCCTCCAAAGGCTAGGGTTGAAAAAATAAATATTATGTTTTTGTTTTGTTTTGGGT
>VZRH01000537.1:40651-90505 GCA_013397555.1 Urocynchramus pylzowi | reverse complement strand
GTATCGCTTCAAAACCACAACTTTTAAAACATTTTTTCCTATGGTTAATATGTGGTTGATCCAGAGGGCTTTAAAATGAAAGAAATTCAAACTAGCCTTCCAAAAAGCTTGTCCAAACTTCCAGAAACTTTTTTCAAAATTCTCTTCCAGATTTTTTATTTAGTCTTTTAGCTACCTGTTAGTGATTGTCAGGGCTCTGCAAGTCACAAATGCAGATATGGTTCATTCTGTCTTTAATTCTATCAATATTTTTGTGTTGTTCATTAATACAAGTATTTTGCTATACAAGAATGAAGACTTATTATACTTTGTCTCTTTAATTTAGGAATAAATAAATTCACAATGCTGCTCTCCATATTCTATTACCAATGCAAATAAAGTGCAAAAGTTTAATTACGTTTAATTACCATGCTGTGTTTGCATTTGGACTCAGAGGAGGCAAAATAGAAAAAAAGGCTGATGGAGTATCAGCTGATCTTCTCTTAGGAGAAGGTGAGAAAAATCAATGTAAGGAAGACATAGAAAAGAAATGGAAAGTGCTGAAAGATTAATGAAGGACTTTCACCTAGCAGTGAATATACTATGACAAAAAAAATGATCCAATGAAGATGAAAAATAAAGTTTTGGAAAGAGACATCTATAAGGTGAAAAATATCTGGACCAAAGGTGAAGTAGGAAGATTAAAGAGTAAAGTCAGGCAAGTGTAAAAACACCTGATAAAATAGTTTAAAGGTGGGCAATAAAAAGTAGAGTGCCAGAGGTTAAGATAAATAAAATATGTTGAATTGTCAAAAAGAGCAAGATGATGTTGAAGAGGACTGTGAGACACCAAAAAAATCGTTCAGAAGTGCCTTTCACAAAAAACATGAACAATGAAAATAATACATAAACTAAATACATACAGTTCAAAATTTGAGTCTGTGTTTATAACTGAACACATGCAAATATGAAAATTCCCATTTTGCTTTGTGAGTGTCTGACTTCTTTCAGTTGCCCAGGGACCTGGGATGAGATCTATTCATATAAACTTTGACAATTCTTTAGTTCACCCATCCAGCAAGATGACATTCCCAAACAGAACCGGAATGCAGCAGGAATGATGGAGGGGATGACATTGGAAAGTAATTTCCTTTGCCTCATCATTTGCAACAATTCATTAGAATCAGGTGTAAGCCAACATAATTACTGAATTTAACCAGGGCCTTATTTTTGCAACAACTTGCAGTGGTTAAAGGGGGTTTCCACTTCTCATCTGACTGGGTTTTAAAGTTCAGCTGGCTTGTTTTTCTCTGAAATGGATTAGAGGTGTTTGTACCTGCACTTATCAGGTGGCATCCACAGGGCTGGGTACGTCTTTCTAAGCACTGCTCTCATAATTAAGACATTAAAACACATGAGGGTAGATAAATAGGTAATTAAATCAAAATTAAGAGTGCCACAAAGGGATCAGCTGCATACAGAAAGTATTTGAAGAATTTTCCCTTTTTTTTCCTCTCACCATTTTGAAAATTCCATTATTTTAGTGATGTGTTTAAAAGTATTTGTAAAATTAATCAACAATGTGTCATTGTTCACATTTCTTTTTATTGATTTCAACAATCCAGGGCAAAATATAGTATTTAAATCCTGTTATAAATAGCCAGCACGGTTTATTTTTCCCCAGAGGGACATGGTTATATCCCAAAGGTCCAATGCACTCAGTGAGATTGGATGGGGGATAAAAGAGAGAATACAAATTTCAATAGAATACAGGGATAGGGGGAGAGAGAAATATGACAGTTTATACCACATAGCATAATTTATGTTGCATTTGTTGTTGAAATACATAATTTACCAAATTTTCTGCACAAAATCCAGGTTGGCAGAATTTTTACACCTTTTTTATACAGTGACCAGTGTGAATTATTTGGAATAAAAAAAAGAAAGAGTATGAGAGATTATAATAATTGATAATATTTTGCAATAATGAGATAATAAAATTGTGGTTTTTAGAGGCTGCGCATAAAGCATGTCAAAAATACCATTTCTGGTGGTAAAAATATAGCAACAGATGAAACTTGTATTATTTTTATTAAAAATAAAAGGTTTTGTTAATGAAAATTTTAAATAAAGTGTTAAACCACTTTTAATGGCTTAAATAGAATAATATCAGGAAGAGCTGGTAAAATGACAAGGATCACCCATTTATGACTGTGAATAAAAATATTGCATTAATGTAGTTTTTAGGATAGTTGGGGAGATTGTTGGTTTGTTTTAAATGAAGTAGTTTAAATCAGATTTGACATTGTAAAATAATTGACCTTCTATAAGAGAGAGTAAATTAAGGGCAGCTTTTGTTTAAATGAAGGGTTTGAAGGAAGGGTTTGAGTGTCATTGGCTCTGATTGTTCCTGTTATATTTATTAATGAAATTTCACCAACTGACACTGAATACAGCTTTCCCATGGATTGAGCAGGTTCATCCAAGTTCATTTCCTGCCCCTGGAACATTTCAGGATACGGCTCTGTTTAGACCCCCCCTAAATTTTATAGCTCAAAAGAATACAATTCTGTTGATAGCAGTTGGTTGATGTTTGTAAAGGAGACAGAAGCACATCTGCCCAGAAACTTGTCCAGAACTTCTCTTACCTATTCCATCCACAAACACAAATTTGAAATTCCAGTAGCTGTCCCAGCAGGATGCCTGGGAGCTGTATGTACAGCTCTGTGAAATAGCTACTCCCTCTGGTGTTCTTCTTTTCACTTTTCCTTTCTTATTTTCTGCTTCTTAAATCAGATTGTCACAGACCAATCCTCGGGCTTTTTCTGTCAGTTTTCCATTATATTTTGGGAGCCAAGTTAGTTGCTAAAAATTGTGGGGAGAAAACGTGAGAATATTGAACACAGGCCTGTGTTACTGCGTGTGGGATTTGCTGTGTCACTCAGTGCTGCTGAACGTGGAGACAGGAATGCAACGTACACACACGCCAAGACCATGCAGCAACAGGTGGATTTTATTGTCAGGCACCCCCTTTCATAGGAGGACTGAATTTCCTGGGTTTATACACAGGACTGGACGAGGGTCCCAACTCTGCTCAGCTCACTTGCCAATGATTTGGGTGCATTCATACTCTGAAGGGATTGGCTGGGGTCCCCTTGTTTGAGTTTGAATTCAGCCTATCAGTATTGTGTCCAGGGTCTTGTTTACTCCTTGTTCTCTAATGAGCTAGACTGGTTAAATTGGTATCTGTTATGCCAAATTATTTGTGCAGCTATAGACCAACTATAGCTGTCACAACTCAGCAGAGCCTGGATACAGCACATTTTATTTACTCTTCCCTAGGACATAATTCCACTGTTATATCTGCATTCATCTTCAGTACATTTACAGGTGGTGGAAAAGGTCCTTAGCCAGAACTGGGCTCACTCCTTACAGTAATATGGATTACCCATGAAATTTGTCTCCAGAGGTGTCCAAGGAAGGCCTGGTTGTGGCACTCAGTGCTCTGGGATGGGTAAGAAGTTGGGGTCAGGCACAGGTTGGACTCGATGATCTTGGAGGTTTCTGTCATCACCAGATCCAGGGATTTGAGTAGTGCCCATGTCTCTTCTCTTTTTCTCTATGATACTCAAAGATAAGACAAAGAATCTCAGTGAGCTAAATCACCAAAAGCACATTTAATGGTAAATTCTCTTGATTTAAAAATACTTATTGATGCTGAACACATGTATAATACTCATAATCTGCAAAGCAGTGTAAGGCAATTAACTCAATTATTTCTCTCTACTTCTCCCTAATGATGGGTGAAGATTTCTCTGGTGAGGTACTTCTGATCTAGGTAGGTTGCTAGAAATTTAGAGCAGCAGCTCCATCAAAGGCTGTGACCCTTGGTGCTGTTACCATAACCAAAAGAACTTGTCCTACTCATCCCCAAATTAGAGCAGCTGTAACAAGCTGCTGGATCAAGCATCTGAAAATATTTTGAAACAATGAGGAAAGACATTGCTTATTTATGTTTCTTAAGGCCAAATTTTTTGGTTTTTCATATCTTCTTTAGTAAAAAAAAAATTGATTTTTGGATTTGGGAGGTAGATCTTCCACAAACTCCAGTTGCAAAGATCAAAGAATTAATGGATGAGGGAAAATGCCCTCTGTTTTCTATTAGTCTGCCCTAACTGAAATAGGCTTGTTGGCAGTTTCAGTAGAACTGCATCTGCTCAAAGAAAGGAAGAGGAGTTAAACCATCTCACTCAGTCATACTTCATTAACAGAGAAGTCCAAACCTTGTTTACATAGAAATCTGCATGAATTATAATGTTGGATTGAGTGTAAGAATTTTTATATAATGTGCAGAAGGACTGAATTGAGTTAAATTCAGGCACAGAGGAAAAAGAACAAGTATGACTTAATGCTTTGATTAAGGTCATAATAAAAACCAGGCACATTGTTCTGGTATGTGCTGGAAACCTGTTTTGCTTTGAAACCAAATTAATTGTCCCAAGTTATCCCTATTATGTGATTGCTTGATAAGTCAGTTTGATTTGATTACCACTCTGAAGGTAATTAAAAGATAACAACTGTGTCACAAACACAAGCACACAATCCAGTCAAGAAAGAAGCAGAAGAACACAGTGAATGACATCTTTACACTTTTATAACAGCAACATCCAGAGTCCAGCCCTCACCCCAGAATTATTTTAAAACTCCTAAGTTCTTTTCAGCCCCTTCATGCAACGGTGTCTGCTGTAGAAAACCAGAGCGTTTCCAGTGGTCTGCAGCTCTGAACTTCTCTGCTCCCTCAGGTGAGACCCCACCTGCAGAGCTGCCCCAGCCCTGGCCCAGCACAGCAAGGAGCTGGAGCTGCTGCAGAGAGCCCAGAGGAGGCACCAGGATGAGCAGAGGGATGGAGCAGCTCTGCTGGGAGGAAAGGCTGGCAGAGCTGGGATTGTTCACCTGGACAGGAGAAGCTTTGGGGTGAGCTCAGTGTGGGCTTGCAGGGCCTGAAGGAGCTGCAGGAAAGATGGAGAGAGACAATTGACCAGGGCTGGAGGGACAGGACACAGGGAATGGCTCCCACTGCCAGAGGGCAGGGCTGGATGGGATTTGGGGAAGAAATTGTTCCCTGGCAGGGTGGGCAGGCCCTGGCACAGGGTGCCCAGAGCAGCTGTGGCTGCCCCTGGATCCCTGGCAGTGCCCAAGGCCAGGTTGGACACTGGGGCTGGGAGCAGCCTGGGACAGTGGAAGGTGTCCCTGCCACGGCAGGGGTGGACTGGGGGAGCTTTAAGGTCCCTTCCAACCCAAACCATTGCCTATTTCTCCTATTTAGGCGCCATAGTGCAGCTGAAATATTTTGAAGCTAAAGAATCAGCTATATGTGTCATAACACCTACAGGGAAAAGTGCTAATGAAGTTCAAAGGACAACGCAAAAAAGAGAGCCAAATAATTCTGTGTCTTTTCTATCCCACAGCTGGGCTGAGGTCAAGTTTTCCTTGGGAAGTATTGCAGAGCTCCATGGTGTGCAGCAGATACCTGAATCAAACAGGTCCCTGCAGCTGACAGCAGTGAGGCAGCTGAAATGAGACAGCTAAAGGTCTCTGTGCATGCACACAGGCTCATCTTACTGGTGGCATTCTGCCCAATTTCCCTATTACATCATTATTTAATCCAGTCTGCAGCCTTTCACTGTAATTCAGGCTATAAAATCTGTAGGGAATGGGCAGTTGTTTGAGCTGTCCACTAAAACGCCTTTAAAGGTGACTGAATATAAATACCAATAGGCCCAGATTGTTCTCACAGACCAAGCTTAATATCTTAAAATGGTGATCTGAAAGAAACAGTGGAATTATTGTGTAAAATACAACTACATAAAGCAGTAATAGCCATATCATGTAGGGAATTATCCTAAATGGACTGGGAAAATATAGGAGAATATCTTTCTCCTTTTATGTGAAGGATGGTGTCTCTGAGAGAGTTAAAGAGTCAAAGATTAATCATGGAGCTTTGGGTAAATAGGGAAATAGGACTGTTGCTGCTATTAGAAATTACTAATTCCACCTCAGCCTCAATGAACTTTCATTCAACATTGTTAAACACTGAAAGTTTTAGGGATAAATAGTAAATCTTTCAAAAAGAGCTCTTTAAATTTATCTGAAGATTGGGAGGCAACAAAGCATCACCAGATGTCTGACTTTCCCTGTTCAAATGATTTTATTGAATTTATTCATTTTGTAATGTTGATAGTGCAGCATCCCAGCTATATTTGTGTGCTTGCAAATATGCAGGTGATCACAAAACTTATTGTGCTTGTTCACTTGAAAAATATTACATGCTTTAACTTAACTCTCAATAGTTAAGATTTAATGAAGGAACTACATCCCTTTTTTCCTCTTTAATCACTGTTTGTGTTACTGGTGTCCCCTGCTATGTGTATTTTTTCTGTTCCTGTACCTCATTAAACAGAGAGAGAGAAAATCTCATGGGATTTTAAAATATATTTGAAATACTTCAAAACCTTTTGGCTGTCTGTGTAGTTCTCTTATGACGGTTCATGGTCAATACAAAATGAACCAAAACCAAATCCAAAACCCAAACTCTCCAAAAAAGTGAAACAGTCCATTAGTCATCACCTCAGTAAAATGTTCCAAATATTTGATAATAATTTTTTACCTTTGGCAATGGCCAAGTAACCCACTGAGACATTTTAGAGAAATTAGCTCTGTGTATTCAGACCCCATGACATCCACAAGAGTACTAGGACCAAGTGTTAGTGATGTTTCTGTTCCATGGGAGAGGAATGCTGGTACAGGGATAACGTTTTCCCTGAAAATATTTAAACTAGAGTAGGATTGTTCCTGTCAGTTTATTCAGCATAGAGCATCATCCCAGTGCAGCTTTTCTAAAATGGATCAAAATACACATCAGAAACGCTCCTGCCAGTCTCAAGGTACTCCTTGTTCTTGCTCCACTGATCAACCCCATTGAACAAAAGGTAAAATCTTTGCTCCTGAATCTGACGTTCCCTGTTTCTGATTGCAGAACTGCAGGGCCCCAGTGGGAGTTAAGAAGCAGGGCTTTGTTATGCCATGGAGTGTTACCCATACTCCAGCTGGGATCACCTGCCAGCCTGGGGAAGCTAGGGGAGCTACAAAATTTACAAGACATACTCATTTCATTGGAAATATGACAACCTAGCAGAGCTGCTTTGCTAATTAGTGGTCCATAACTTTGTTGTTCTGAGAGGTTCACAAGGTGCCAGCACTGGAGGATTCACTCTAGGAAAAACCTTCACTGGACAAATTGAATTTGAAAACAGGCTATTATGGCTAAATAATGGGTAAATATTTACTCTTACTTACTCAAATGTATTAAAGTGTAATCTGGGCTTAATTCATTCATGTAGGAAAAGTGATAAATGGCTTTTTAGCTCCCTTTGCATACCTGTGACTTTGAGAATGTAAAATTTTGTCCTTTATGAACTCTAGATACAGATTAATGTAATAATTTTTCATGTGATTTCAATGGAACTAGGATTTATACCCCAGTAACTTTGCACCATTGCAGTTTTTAATCAAATAGAGCTGTTGTGGAGTTGCATTGTCTATAAAAGATGAGCATAAACTAATTCTAGAGCTATGCCTTAATGGATGCATTTTCATGTAGGAGGAATATATAACAGAATGCCAGCTTTGCCCAGAATGCATTACATACTACAAGATGCTTGACCCAGGCTCCCATGGCTAAAGAAATTAAATTTTTGTGGATTTTTTGTACTTGCATGGTAGCATGAAGGAGAGCTCTTTCCAAGGGCTGCAGTCACCCAGGTTCCTGACTCTGAACCTAACTTTGAATCCAGCACACAGAGTGCTCCAAGACAGACTCCTTTATAAACAATATTTCCACAAGGAGAACAGCGTGGTACCCCATGTACCTGGGCAGTGCTGAAGGCAGGGAAAGGGGCTACAGCTCTTTGAGTCTCCCCAGAAAAATGAGCACACTCCTGTTTGTATCTTCTGCCTCAAATGCAGCATGGGCTGCAGGGGATGGAGGGGATCCCACCCCTCTGCTCTGCTCTGCTCTGGTGAGACCCGGATTGCTGTAATTCAGTTCTGGTGACCCCAATACAAGGAGGACATGAAACTGTTGGAGGGAGTCCAGAGGAAGCCATGGAGATGCTGAGGGGACTGGAGCACCTCCCCTGTGGAACCAGGCTGGGAGAGCTGGGGCTGCTCAGCCTGAACAGGAAAAGGTTGTGTGGAGACCCCAGAGCACCTTCCAGTGCCTGAAGGAGCTGCAGGAAAGATGGAGAGAGACAATTGACAAGGGATGGAGGGACAAGACACAGGGAATGGCACCCAGTGCCAGAGGGCAGGGATGGACGGGATATTGGGAAGGAATTGTTCCCTGGGAGGGTGGGCAGGCCCTGGCACAGGGTGCCCAGAGCAGCTGTGGCTGCCCCTGGATCCCTGGCAGTGCCCAAGGCCAGGCTGGACACTGGGGCTGGGAGCAGCCTGGGACAGCGGAAGGTGTCCCTGCAATGGCAGGGGGTGGCACTGGGTGGGCTTTAAGGTCTCTTCACCCCCAAACCATTTTGGGATTCTAAGTGTGAGTATTTTCCTGGGATTAGAAAAACACTGTGGACGACACTGAGAGTGTCCTTTCTTCCTCTCTGTCGTACTCTCCCCTTTTTTTCTTAATCTTTTGGCCTTCTCTACTAGAATAGATGTGTTTTTAGGTTCTGGTGTGTTTGTAGATTTGGAAAGGTGAGTGAAAAGCTGTGACTGCCTTGATGATGTTTGCACTTGCAGTTTTGCAGAATTGTCTTGGTAGCAGAGTACCAGGCTTAATGACTCTGTGAAGTCTCATAATCTCTTAGACCCATTTAATATAGGCCTTTGTTTTCTGTCCTCATTTTTCCCCACCTCAGGCTGCTTGTTTTTGTTTGTTTTTTAATTGCAAGAACATTTCTAGAATGTCTTCATGTCCCTTTCTGGAGCAGCTGGCAGTAAAGGAAAAAGAAAATTTCCAAGGAGATATAAACTGAAGGAACATTAAAACCCCATGTCCATTAATTACTAATATCCATTAATTACTAATATCCATTGATTACTAATATCCTTCTCAGTGCATTGCAAGATGGGAAAACAGTGACCGGTGCAAGTGCATTTACTGGCAGCAGTGCAAAGCTTGATTATTGTCAGTGCAACAGTAACAAAAGAACCATCCTGCTTCTGACACAAAAATTGCTCTGGCAAAATTTTCTAAGTTCTAAATTCTAGAACTGAATTTAAATCCTTCCTGTTCACACAAGAACAAACTCTCCTTGCAGCTTGGAAATGACAAAAGGCTAACGATGCAGTAAACCTTGATTCTCCCTCTCTGTTCAAACTTTTCATGACTGTCATTGCTTTAGCTCCAAGAGGTTGGTGATCTAATTAGGGAAAATTGAATAAGACTGCTTTTATGCTAAAGCATGAGAAAGTTAATTGAAATCAATCCATGTTCAGTGAAAATGCTGGAGACATCACTGATAATTTAAAACAATTAAAATATGTTGTCCTGAAGCAAAGAAAAAACATTAAGTCTAAGAGTCTGTTAAAGAAAACTACCTAAAATATTTAAATGATACAGCTAAGATGGACTAGGGATAGCTGAAGCAATTAGAAACCCTGAAGCATATACTCAGTCATGTGTAATCTTCTTTGAGCTATTTCAAGCCATTTGTTTCTTGTAAAGTCATGGATATTTTTTAAATCCCATTTGTGACATTTTGTGAACGATGGTGTGCTACACTTGCAAGCCTTCAGTTCTCATTGATGGGCCATTGTGCTTTAAAAAAAAATTTAAATTGAAATATATTTTCCAGGCTCATTTAAAATTTTTTGTTCATAGGATGCAAACCATTAATTTAGTAGATCTGAAGGTTAAAATCCAGTCCCTTGTTTTTTAACAAATTTTCAAATATGGCAGGGTAAACATGATGGGTTTTCTTTCTGAAAATCTATCATAAAATCTATCATTTCTTTCCCCAAATCTATCATAAAATCATTAAGGTTGGAAAAGACCTCCAAGATCATCAAATCCAACCTGTGGAACTTGCTGAAGGAATGCTGAAGGGATTCAGAGCTGCACAGTTCTCATTTAGAAGTTCCTTCTAGGATATGTAATAAAACATAAGATAAATAACAGAATAATAATAAAAAAAAATTTGAAATAATATCTGCAAAGTTAATGTTGTTGTAGTCTGCATTTAGGCTCTGGAATAGATGTGATGTACCTTACTCTGTTACCTGCCACTTCTGGCAGGGCTCCTGCAGTTCATTGAGGAGGCTTAACTGCAATGACACATGCTGGGAACGCTGGACAAACATGGAACTGTATGAAAGATTAACTCCATAAAATACACCACAGGCACAGGCTGAAGACAGCTAAAATTAATCTGCCAGATAGTAGTAATTATCTTTTATCGTCTGTCACAGCTTGTACTTGCAGATTTGTAGAAATCTTGGTCTTGGCAGTTTCCTGCTTAGCCAGAGTTAAACATATGGAGATGTAAAAGGACTGATTGGGAGTCAACAGCACAATGGAGGTGTCCTGCCAAGAGTTCTCAAAACAAGCATTTGAGCTCATTTTATTGGTGGTGTGTATGTCCCAGTCCCAAAGGCTGATTATCCTGCTTCAGCTTCAGCCCTGGGTCCTGAAGGGGTTTGCAATACATCCAACAGTCCTGACCATCAGCACATCACAGTCTCCCTCCCGTGAGGGCCATGCTGCACACCTCAAAATCTCACAGACATTAGGGTTTAGCCATCACCTGCTGGAGGCCAGGGTGGGTGCTGCAAAGCCTTCCTCCACACCACACACTTGTGGGGGATGGAGGAAGACATGAAGTTGAAATCACACAGAAAAGGAAGGGAACACAATATTTGGAAGACTTCACAGCCTTGGACTAGATATCAGTTAATTTTTATTAATTACATTATTAACTGTGTTTGTTCCTTGTTATGTGTACAAGTGCCCCCTGCAATAGCAAAGGCTTTCACTTTTGGAGGGAATGCTACCCATATTAATAGTGGAATTTGTCTTTTTTCCTTCACCTTCTAGTCCTGTGCCAGGTAAGAATCTTGGGTTGATGCAGCATTTTTTGCTTCTTTTCTCCCTTTTAAAACTATGAGAAAAACTATGAGAAAAACTATGAGAAAAACTAGGAGAAAAACTATGAGAAAAACTAGGAGAAATTATGCCCATGTTCTTACAACAGCCAGAGGGAAAAAAGCATTAGACACCTCAAGACTCTAAAACCAAGGCAAAATTGATTATGTTTGAACCAATTTAATAATTTTTCTTGTGGTTTTTTGTTTCTTGTATTGTAAATGTTTTGACTGTGCAATAGTGAAAGATACTTTTCATCCCTTTGTTTATCTACATTCAACATGAGATGGAAGGAATAATGTTCTTAGTCAAAAACTGGAAGCAAGTTATTTTAATAGCATTTGTTGATCTTCCATGTCCTGGATTACTGCAGAAAACTGTGCCAACCTTCTGATGACTCTTTATTGATCTTAAATACTGAATTTTCTGTGTTTTCAGACAAAAAAATCCCCACATTATTCTCCTTTATATTATGAATATTGTGCTATCTCAAATGATATGTCTGCTGTGTGTGTCTACTGTGGTGCCTACTGGTTCTAACTGGGGTTAACATTTTATGTGTAAAAAGTGATAATCAGAGACAACATATTTGCTGGACAGGGTAGAGAGAACATAGAAGTAAATAAATATTTTGTGCCAAGAAATGTATTGATTTGTTTGGGTCATTCAGGAATTATGAATAATGTCAGGAAATGAGGCTGGGAAGCATCTGGTATTTGGTGCCTTAGTAATGAAATCTTTCTCTCTCTCAAAACATTTCTGCGAAAAAAGTCTAGAAAGGTGAAGAACCAGCTCTGCCCACAAAAAATCCTCAGGAGTTCTGTGCAGGTAGCAGCTAGAGCTCTTTAAAATTCCTGCATTTTTAAATATGCACCTTATATTAGCTCCAGAAATAAATACACATTTTTTTCTCTTTTTAGACTGAAACTGCACATGGAAACTCAATTTAAACTAGCATTTTACAGGAGGCTTAGCTCAACCCTCTGGATGAAACATCCTGTCGGAATTTTGAAGAGCAGTCTCAGTTAAGTCTCAGTTTGGCTAAGCTGGTTTTCCCCTGTCACTTAGATCACCTCTAACAAGAAGATCACCTCTAACAAGAAGATAACCACTAACAAGTTTAGCTTTTATGCACTTTCATATTGCACTACAAACTCACTGTGAGGATGCCATGACTTATTTCCTCTGCAAGATCTTTAATCAAAAATGACCTACAATTTCAAGCATGAATGCCCAACATCTCATTATTAACCACTCCCTGGGAATGCTCTAGCCTCAGCTGGGATGTGGCGACAGGATTCAGGAGACCACTGGTGTTTTACAGTTTAGGTCATCTTTTAACTCTCCTTGTTATTTGGTAGGAAAAAGCAGGGGGAAAGTATTCTGATAGGTTTTTGTATCAGCAGTGAAATTGTTGATCTGTGTGACCTTGGTCTAATTTGAGACCTCAAGAAATCAAGTAAGAGGCAGCCCAAAGAATGGACCCTTGAGTTAATTTGCTTTCCTTGCTCCTTGACTTCTCAAGGGTTTCACTACAAGGACACTTTCCAGAGAGTTCATGAATTTTTCAGGCACCTTTCATCACTAACCTTTCACTTCAATTTGAAGAGAATGGCAAGGTCTGCACAGAATGACATTGTTACCATTGCCTTTTCATTTGTCTTGTGTCAACCAAACACAACTACCCAGCCTTTGTAATCATGTTGATCTAGCAAGCCTCACTGGTCTGGGCAGAATATTTCTCCCCATCTTAATCTTTACAAACGTGGTGTTACTTGGTGAAATAAAGCTTGAAAGAGGGTCAGGAAAAATGATGACTTGAACTGAAAGTAATTTTTTTCCCATAGCACAGTTTTCTCGAAGTCACTCAGAGATTGTTTGTTTTCCTTTTATGAAAGAATAAGATTTGAGTCCCATTCAGTTTATGGAAGAATGCAGATAACTGGGTGTTTTGTTCCTAATAAAACCAGAGATAATCTTTTCAATAGTGGCAGCATAGGCTGAACTGATAAAATGGTGGGAATGAGGAATATTGCCCAGATAAAATATAAACCAAGAAATGTGTGGCCATTCCTGCGAGCTGCAATGTTTTTACCACATCATTTAGTCCTAGGCTTTTGTAATACTGGTGCTAATTAAGTGAGGCTCCAGTTTATGTCAGGCTGCTACAGCAATAATCATGCCAGTTAAAGGTCACATTAAATTATTTGGGTCTCAGCTCCATAATGGCTAATTCCAGCAACATTATTTCAAGACAGTGATATTGTTTAAAATTTGTAACGCACTCATACTCTGGCAAGGAAGCTTTTGTGAGTCTATGGTGAGTAGTTTGCTTTTATGAGGATAATTATTGTTTTTCTACAGATCCCCTCTTTTTCTGCTTTTACATTTGCAGAAAAAGTGCAGTGAGCTGTTGTAAACTCTGAGTCATCATTTACAGGTTGCAAAGTGGGGCGGTTTGGTGATATCCACAAAGAAACATGGAGTGAGTAAATTAAATTAAATTAAAAGGGGAAGAAAAAAAGCAAAAGGAATCTGGTTATGATGTTGTACATGATGCCCTCAGAGTGTTTGTTGCTACATGTGATGTATCCATAGAACTTTGACATGCAAATTAAAGCTGCTGAATCCCAGCTAAAGTTCATTAGATATTTTTCTCAGTTCTGGGTTTTCAGATTTGCCCCATTATGCTTAAGAATGACCATAAAAACCTCACTGCTGGCATCAGAATCTGCTTTTTGGTTACCTTTTTGTTCCTTTAACAATATTTTATATGCATTTAGATAATTTTGCAATTCTTACTGTGTTTTAAAGGGCGCAGAACTTCTCTTTGACTCATTGTCCAAGAGCTCACCTCATTATTTTATCCTAATTTAGCATGGTTTTGGAATGTTCTGGGGCATACTATTAAAATAACAGTGAAATAAGAGTTGCTGCACACAACTCTTGGGATTAAAACCACCAGCACAAATCCTGGGAGAACAGCCTGCAGCCATCAGCACAAATCCTGAGAGAACAACCTTCCCACCTGGTGATCCAGCTCTGGCCTGTCCTGTGGGCTTGCCTCAGGGAATTCTGATGTCAGCTTTCCCTTAGGAGCATATGTAGGAAATGACATGTCTATATTCAGGTTGAGGAAAATATTAAACAGAATTACTTTATCCATTGTAATCTCATGCCTTCAACTTTGGGAAGTAAAATCCCCAATTCTGTTACACCACAGACTGAATTTTTTTTTTCTCCTGTTGAAAAGCAAATCAATTTTCTCCCTTTGTAAATGCAGTAATTTGAGATTTGCTGTGAGTTTCAAACATTGTTAAACAGGTAAAAATGTACCTTGTAAGTATTTCCAGATTGGACAAAGGTTTGAGTTTTGAGTCTGGGTTTGATGCCAAATTTGCATATCTCTGACTGGTGGGAGCCCTGGGAACTGGGGGTGATGTGAGCTGCTCTTCAATCTGCAGGCAGAGAATCAGAGCTGCTACCATTCACTTTCCATGCATAGGGTTTTTTTTTTCAAATGTAGAACAGGATAACAATATTTTTCTTCCAAAGTCTATGATGGCAGGAGTGGAAAAAAAAATAATGTATGTATATATATTTTTTTTCCAAAGTAGGATTATGAAAGTTTGAAAGTTCCTAAAACACTTAAGATGAATGGTTCATTATTTTTAAAATTACCAGTAAGTAGAAAAACGTCTTTGCTGATTGCCTGTTATTTTTTCAATGGTATTTTGTTTTGCTTTAAATATTGCTTCTGGTTTGCATTATACCATTTGCCCACCTAGTGAATTTACATGGAATTTCTATCTTCCAGCACCCAGTTTTTGCCTATTAGGTTTAAACAAGATAAAACCATTCTCTGTGTAAGTCCTTTGGGAAAAAGCTGCACATAAGTGGCAATGGCAATTATGGTAAATGAACCCAGCATCTCTAAGTGCTTGCTGCAAAAATTCTCTATAAAATATTTCATGTTAATGTTAATCACATGGTCTATGTGTTTACCTGGAGCTCTTTCCATGAAAACAGCCACACAGAACCAAAAAAAAAAAAGTAACCAAAGTCTTTGCACTTTAAATGTTGTTTGACTTCCATTATATCAAGGACTACCTTGATAAAACAATGTTCAAAGGAAACAAGATGCTGTTTTCTTATAGGAGACCACCTACGGGAGAAAAATAATTTGGATCAGTTTTAGGCTGATTTTATGATTTAGGGGTTTTTAGTCAGCACAAATTCCAGTTGTGCTCATTTGCACAGTAGGCTGTGCAAGAGCATTCTGAGGCATAATTAACTGATGATGCATGTGTGACATATCACTGCACAGTCATTCAGTCCCTCCAGACTGACACAATTACAATCAGCCTGCTCTTTTCTGCTTTTCTGTTGTTCTGGTGACAGCGAGATTTGATTTGTTTCTCATAGGAAGTGGCCTCTTTCCAGTTGATGGTTACCTGTTGCTGATAGTTTAGCAATAGAGTGTAAACAAGATTTTATTTTGAGAATCTTTCCACAGTGTCTCAGTGATCACACAGAGATGAAAATGAAGCAGGCTCTGATTTATCCTGCTACTTATTAATGAAAAAAATAATTGCTTGTGTGTTCTTGTGGAGTCTTTCACTTACACATTCAAAAGTGCTTCACACTGGCCAAGCTGCCAAAGCCTGAAAGGCAGGCAGCTCCTTGAATATGAAAAGTTCAAGCAGCTTATTCTTGCTTTCTAAAGGAGAAAAATCTTAACTCACCCTTCTCTAGATTAGCTAAAAGCCTTTTGCTATCAGTTTATATTACTTTAGACTTCATCATTTAGACAAACCTTTGTCCTTGCAGTCTGTAGCTCCCAGCTGTCAGAACCCATTTTTGCAGCTTGTGAATTTAATCAATTTGGTGTGTCTGCTAAAAGTAATAAAACATCATTGAAATTCTGGTTTAAGAAAGTTAATGCACTAACTGCTCCCCATGTGACTGCAGACAGCTAAACTGTGAGATATGGACTGTCTATTGTAAAGCTCTTAAAAAAAATGCACTGATATCCTTGGTTGCAGTTTAACTTGTGGATTAATAGAACTTTAAATTTGAAACCAGCTCATCACATTGCATTAAAAGAAACAAGGCTATTTTGGACAGTTTTTAACAAAGGGTCAAGATAATATTAAAGGTAAATAAATTCAGAAAATTTCAAAACTTACCTGCAGGGGCAGTGCAAGGCCTGAAATCATCTCTAGGATTCTACCCCCATGTTCATCTCTTCAGCAGTGAAGTCTCTGTACAGGTTTTCTGTAGCAGTTCTGGACTAAATCTTCAGCCTTTTTTAGTCTGTGTGTGGTATAAACTTGAACCCTGGAGGGAGTCTCAGCTGGCAGATCACTGCACTGCATTCTTATTGCTTGTTATGTTTGCTTTTCTGTTATTACTCTGATTTTTCTTTAATTCCATGGCACAGCTCACATCATGACAAATATTGGCCAATTTCGTGACCTAAAGAGCGGTTACACAATTTTTTTGTGATGTGATAAATAGGAGTGGTTTCACTCACCAGCATTAATCATGCAGGCTGGAAGTACCACAAGGGGAAATCTGGTAAACTCTAAGGCAAGAGGAAATTGTAAGCTCATGCCAAAAGTCAGAAGAATATCTCCAGAAGGAAATGATGGTTAACAAGGACTGGATTCTGAAAACTGGCAGTGAAACAAATGGGTGAATTCTGGGAGAATGTACTCACCAAACAGCAATAACACAACAACGAAGCTGGCTGGAATTGGGGATGGTAGTTTGCTGGCAATTGGTTGAAAAAACTCTGCACTGCGAGGATTCACTTAAGGAGATGCGAAAATAAATCACTGAGGCAGTGTCCAGCAAA
Source organism: Urocynchramus pylzowi (assembly GCA_013397555.1). NCBI lineage: Eukaryota > Metazoa > Chordata > Aves > Passeriformes > Fringillidae > Urocynchramus > Urocynchramus pylzowi. The sequence goes on along the minus strand of VZRH01000537.1, from coordinate 73,517 downwards.
GTGTATTGACCTTCTCACCAGTATACACATTGCAAATTACAACAGTATCAGTGGGAAGGAAAGAAATACAGGCTAAAATACAGAAAGAATGCAAATGTGGGCAGTGGAAAGCCATCCATTACAGTGTGTGAGTGGCAATCAATAACCTCTTAACTAGGCAAGGGAGAGAAAATAACTCCACATGGTGTGCTGTCAGAGGGTGCAGGACCTCAGGCTCTTTTAGAAAGTGAGAACAGTTGCAGTGTGGTACAGATTTGCTCATAATGAGGCAGGGCATTTTAAACCTCTGTGAGATGAATTTCTGAGGGAGCACAGAGAATAAAGAACATGGGAGATGGAACTCAGAGCTCAGATTCCATCTGCCTTCATCTCTGGCTGCCTGGAGTGCCAGGTCAGGATAAGGGGCAGAACACCTCAGTCTCATTCCAAACCTATGAGACAAACACCTGAGAGAGAACCCAGCATGCAAAAGGGAATGTGCAGAGTGAGCCAGGAAGGAATGCTGGGAAACTGCACTCGCAACAGACAGGTCTCTCACTTGTTGATGGGTTTTAGTTTGTTTCCCCCTGCTTTTTCCAAGTATGATGGGAAAGAGATTTGATAAGACAACTTCATGTGCTGAAACTGCAGCAGACCCTGGCTCTGCTCACCTGACCCAACTCCCTGCCAAGGCAGAGACACCTGAGCAGGTTGTGCAGGAACACGTCCAGGTGGGGTGGAATATCTTCAGAGAAGGAGCCTCTACAACTTTGTAGGCTTTGTGCTTCCACTGCCTCTGAGACTAAAATGTTTCAAAATATTTAGGCTGTCAGTGCTTAGAAAACTAAAGCAATAATGATAATTGAAAAAAATCTTTTTAACTGCTCACTAGTCTCACAGTTATGTGCAAGTCAGGCTTGTCAGAAGATTTCCTTTTTAAGTCTTGACATGTTTGTAATCTACCTTGTGTTCTTTTGGGCATAATGGGACACTCAAAACAGCTATAAAGGTATATTTATCTCAAAGCCAGATCTTTTTTAATGTATTTTGTGCAAGAAAAAGAGTGAATTGCATCAGATTGTGAGGAGCTTTGCGATTCTTACTTTTTGTTTTCTATGCTCTTTGTCTTTCTTTTATATGTTGTGACAGATAAAACAAAGTAAAGTTCCTTCATACAGTATGAAAATACAAAACCACATAAAGATGCCCTTTATCAGAGAATGAGAGAATAAACCATTTTGGGATGTTGTTTAATGCACAGAGTACAGTCAGACATGAAAGTGAAGAAATGAAAACGCTCTCAAATACAATCTTACTCTTTCCTTTCTTTGTGTTTCAAATTTTCCAGAGAGAAAACAGCTGAAAGGGGCTCAAGGAACTTTGCATTTTCCCAAATGGCATCAACCTATGGCTACCTAAAACTGGGGAGAAGTTTGCAGACTGGACAAGTCTTGGCTATGTTGAAATTCATGCTGAAAATGCAGTGGTGCATTGAGAGTTTTTTAAGGCTGCAGATCTCTGAAGTTCTCAGCTTGAAGCCTTTCACTGAAACATTTAGAAAATAACACAAAACAGGTAAACAGAAGGAATTGATTTTTTTGCTGCACACAAATACTGGTTTTAAGATAAGTCTTTCTATAGTAACTTCTGAGCATTGTGCCAGTAATTCAGCCCATTGCCTTGATCTTTTGTCCTCCTCTGTGATGTACATGATATACAGACACTTCAAACAGGAGGGTTTTATATTTGCAACGCTTTTAGCTCTAAGCTACATTATAATATTGCTTTTTATTCAGCTATGTATTTGGCTGGCTTATAGATCTATACAGAGCTAAAAATAAATGGAATATTTAAGATGCTTTGTTTATCTTTATGTTGTGATCACTCCCAGTGAAACACCCATGTCATCAAGAGCTAGGAGAGTTCCAGCCGAATTTCTGATGAACTTTTTTTGACCTCCTGTGCAGTGTGTCAGCTTTTCCCTGTGGCTGGATTATGCATGGCTGTCTTAGCATCCACCACACATTGTGATCATCATGGTCTTGTCTTTGCTCTCAGATAGAAAGGCAGCACAATCACAGAATCCCAGAATGGTTTGGGTTGGAAGGAACCTTAAAGATCATTTAGTTTCAACAATTTCCACTATCCCAAGTTGTTCCAAGCCCTGTCCAACCTAGACTGGAACACTTCCAGGGATACAGGGACAGCCACAGGTTCTTTGGACAACCTGGAAGTGCCTCACCATCCTCAGAGGGAATTCTTTTTATCCATGAAATAGTTCTTTTTTTTTTTTTTGAGTTGGGCTGTTTGTGTACCTCTCCCATAGAAAGTGCTTAATTAAAGCAGCTTTAGTTTTGTTTTTTTTTCCTTCAAAAGGATCTTGCTAGATAAAGTAGTCAGTTCTGAAGACTGAGGAATAAATTAAGAATCCTCCTCAGACAGAAATATAGCTAATTAAATCAAACTAAACGTAATTAGCCTCATATCTGGAGTAAAGGTAAGAGAGATGGTGATATAAATGAAGCCATTCAGCTCAGACTGTGATATTGTTGCTGTAAGTTTGAGAATCCTCAAAGTCATTGTTCCAAATTCCTGGGAATATCATCCTCTTTGAGAGGCTTTGACATAGGAAGCCTAAAAATCAAGTGTCCTGAGACAGTAATTTTGGAAAACTGTGGCAGTTTTTCTCCATCCCAAACTTTAGGCTCTGCAGAATCTTTCTCTTTCCTGTCTGATCTATATTTTCAGGAGTCATTACTGCCAAGAGCTTTCTAATGTAGGTAAATTAACAGCTCCAAATTATTTATGAGAAGGTTTCATGGCAAGTGTTGGGAAAGATCCAAACTTCACAAGAGAGCAGAGGACGCAACAATTTTTATTTTGACTTCTGAATAAATGACCGGATTTTGAGGAGGGCACAGTGCCAGCTTTCCTCTGTGCCATTTTCTCTTCGTTCTTCTCAGCGAGAACTACTGGTTCCAGGGAGCTTTCATATATTTTAGATAGGTTCATAAATGGCAATGTACATTGTAAATTATCTTATTCTAAGGAAAATGAAGACAAGGCCACAGTGGAGGTTATGACAGAAGGTAAAAAAAGCAGAAAATATTCTTGAAGCAATATGTCAAGATAATGCAGTCTTTAAGCATAGTAAATTTGCACATTTTCCTCTTAATTCTTTCCAACTGCCAGGTCAGTGTTGAGATTAATCAAAAATATTCCTCAGAAACTGTTTGCTAAACTTTTCTCTCTAACCTACTTTCAACTCCACAGAGTGAGGAGCTGAATGTAAAGCTTTTCCATCTATTTATGGTCATTAAATATCGAGAATGTTGAAAGCAGTAATGAAGTGCCCACTATATTAAGTGCTCTTGAGGAGTTATTAGAGCTGATAGTTTTATTGGGTTTGAATAGCTAAGCAGGTCGTTATCTCTTGCAATTGCACCTGTTGGAATTGTGCTCACAAGTGGTTTGTGAGAAGTGATTGCAGTGGAATTGCAGGGAGCAACACCCAATACTGTGGTTTACTTTTTGTTTAGATTTGATGCTAAACCTCCAAGGACAGCAAAATCTTCTTAACTTGCAGTGATGCCTGCTTAGTTTAATTCCAAACAGACTTTTCCCTCTGGAAGCAGTTACTGTAGCAAGGGGGTTTGGTAGGTTCTATTCTGCAAAATATAACCCCAGGGAGGTTTGTTTGCTTTCAGAGATATTCCCTCCTTAAAGAAGAGTTTGGAGAAACAAGCTGGCCACAGAATTAAGGAGGAAAATAATTTTTAGTCACCTGTCTTGTCTCTGTTGTCTTCCCCTCTTGCTGTGTGCTCAGTCTAATCTTTGTGTCAAGTTAGGAGCCACATATCTTGATGATGGAGCTGTCAGCCAGGGAAGTTAACTTGCTTTAATTTCCCTTTCAGGGTCTGGCAGCCCCACCTGAGAGCAAAGGTTTGGAAAGTTCTGGCAGTTCTCTTCATTAAGCACATCACTGGTGCAAATAACAGCAGGTCCAGTAACCTTGTGGTGGAATAGGATATTGGATGATATATCTTACAGGAAAATCCCTGATCAGGAGATACAGAAGCTTCCCGGAAATTGCATAAATTAAGATGGTTTCAGGCTGGGAACATTCTCATTCTTCTCACCTCACTGAGGCTGGTGACCTCTGACCTTCTGCTTGGTTGTAATTGCTGCCTTTCATAGATTTTTGGAGAGATTGCTGTTTTACATTTAACACTCCCTCTCTGCCTGCCTAATATAGGACTGATCAAGCCAGCCAGGAAGACCAGGCAAGATAAATTAGATGTTTAATTTGCACATCAGGAACTTCAGGCAACATAATTTTAAGAGGACATTTTTATAAAGTAAAATGGCACTGTGCACAAATTAGTAATTGCCAGTTCCACAAAATTATTAATGATAGATGAGCTCTGGGCTTGGAATCTTTGCATAAATTAGTGTTTGAAGGCTGTGCCATGAAACACAGACAACAAAACTCATTAGGAAACTTATCACATAATTGTCAATATTATTGTAATTTATATTTTTTTTCTCCATCACTCTCCATACAAAAATATATAAACCAACAGTCATAATACAGATTAGTCACACTGTGAATACTCTTCCCAAAAAATAAGTTGATTTTAGCAATCTGAAAACAGAACCATGTATTCCTGGACATGCTACTGTCTCACATTGTTCATCCCTTAAGGGTTCCTATTTCCTGACATGGCCTGAACACTGCAGGGTTTAGATAATGTTTTTGGGTGAGTTTGTGTTCTTGCATCTTCTCTCCTTGGTCCTTCTATCCCTTCTAGACACATTCTGCCTTTCCACACCTTCTATCCTTTAGTTACCTATCCTTTATTTACCTTGGGAGCCAGCAAAAGCCTACAAAGAACATAAAAAAAAATGTTTTCCGCAGGTGGTCTAAATATCTACTTGATTTTGGGCTGATCTATCCCTCTCCCACATATGAATACATGAGGATCAAGGCTGCTTTCTCCAGACCTGCTCCCAGACCCTGGTTCCAAGCTCTTCTCCAAACTTTTCCCAAGACTATTACCAGGCACAGAATTGGCCCTATGAGGTTCTGTGTGTATGAACACAATTCAGAGCTGCTTTATCTCTTCCAATAAACCTTAGAAAAACTGTTCTGGTTTATTTTTTTAACAGACAGATTTTCAGATATTTTTCCAGATTTTTTTTCCCAGATTTTTCTCAGTTTGAATTTTCCATCACACATGAAGACAAACCTTCTGTTTGTTTAGTTCTTATCATTGTGAATTTTAATATCAGTAGAGATGATAGACTGACAAATTTTGGTTGCTTTGTGTTTCACTTTTGTGTACACCTTGAACATGTATGTCCTATTATGAATACAAAATTATATGTGGATATATATATTTTTTAGTGATGTTACTGATTTTAAAATCTTTTGGAAACTGCCTTGAGAACCCTTTAAATCAGATTCTTGTGTGGCACTTCTTGGAATGCTGAAGAGATAAAATATTGACCATCTATAAAATTGTGCACTTTTTTTCTGTTTCACAAACAGGTTTTATTCTTTGCATCTCGTTTATGCATTGCTGAGTGTCACAGTATATCACAGTACAACGTGGCTTGTACTGCGTAATTAATTCAGAATTAGATAAGAGACCCAGCTGGCCCCTGGGTTGACTGACAGGTAGGGAAAACCTTTCCCAACCAAGTTCTTGGCCCTGATCAGGTCCTGAACCTAGCTGGTAAAGGAAAAATATACTATTAGACCTAGATAATTCTTTGCAAACTTTGCAAAAGCTAACCCTTTTCCTTTGAGATAAACAAGGAAACCTTGTCTGGAAGAGGTTTTTTCAAGTCCTTATTGTGAAAAAGAAGCCCCTCAACAATAGTAGACCCTAGGGTCTACTATAATAGCAAAACATATGCACAATTGTAAGTTTTGCTTATTAATGTTGTTCAAAAGTCCGTGTTTTGTTCCTATTTTTTATCCAAACAAAGAAAAGGGAAAAAAAGTTTGGGGTGAATGTACATCCCCCTTTAAGTCTTGGGTGATATAATATGCTCATGTTTTTCTCATGTCTTTCAGTCAATCATGTAACAGTACAATCATCCAGTGATGCTCAGCTGCCCAAACCCAAGGTAATGGTGAGAGACCTCCTCACCAATAGATGGGGGAGTCCTTGAGATCTTATTACCTAGGAACAGAGATATGAATGCATTTCAATGGACACTGAGACATGCTGANAGTCCGTGTTTTGTTCCTATTTTTTATCCAAACAAAGAAAAGGGGAAAAAAGTTTGGGGTGAATGTACATCCCCCTTTAAGTCTTGGGTGATATAATATGCTCATGTTTTTCTCATGTCTTTCAGTCAATCATGTAACAGTACAATCATCCAGTGATGCTCAGCTGCCCAAACCCAAGGTAATGGTGAGAGACCTCCTCACCAATAGATGGGGGAGTCCTTGAGATCTTATTACCTAGGAACAGAGATATGAATGCATTTCAATGAACACTGAGACATGCTGAATACCTGCCAGATGTGTCTGGCCTGCACCACGTCCTGCTCAGGACCACAGGCAGCATCCTCCTGATACCCCTCAACAGCCATCACAGAGCCCTGTAACCAGAACAACTGATCACCTGCCTCACGGAAATCTGGGACTCTTGAGGTTACTTCATTTGTTTACAAATTATTTTTTCCTATTTACAAACTGGTTTTTTCTGTTTACAGATTATTTTTCTAGTAGTTGAGTTTTTCTCTAACAGTTCTAAGGGTTAAATGGTTTTAAATAGTTTCTTGTTTTTAGAGATAAGTTGTAACTTGTAACTTCTAAGAAAATAGCCTGTGACATGTTAGCCTGAAAGGATATTTGTAGTTCTCCCCTAACAGCTCCTAGACATGGATGCTGCAGCTCCAGTGATACATGGTCTCATGCAAACTAGACCCATGATGTCTTCTGTCACCTGGTTTGGAAAGGGCCTTTGCAGGTGGGTGACAGAGAGCAAGTTTCAGTTTTTAATAAAGAAAGAACAGAGGAGATGTCGCAGTCTATCACAGTACAGGCTGGCTTGTAGTGGGCAATTAATTTGGCTAAAAATAAGAAACCCAACTGGACCCTGGGCTGACTGACAGGAACCCCAAGCAACCACATTCCAGCCTGAGCTGCAGACACCTCACCGATCTGGAGCGATCGGGGCAGTGTTAAAAGATCAGATCGATGGGCTCTCCAGGCACACCCCCTTCATGAAGAGGGGCTCAAGGGATAAACTCTCTCTATAGCCAAGGGAACATCAACAACAGCAGAGTGGTTGTCACTATCCCTGACCCACTCACCCGCCGCATTCACAGCTGAGAACTGCAGCTGGAGAAAGGCCTAGAGGAGCTTTCTCCAGAGCCTTTGCATGCTCTTTGTCAACTTGGATGAATATAGACACAGGTGTGAATTTTGAAGTAAAATTTTAAAAAATTGAAAGGAATAATATAAAAGAAAGAACTTTCCAATGTTTTAGCTTGCTATATAATCTTAATTTCCGGGGATTTGTGGATTTGTGGGGACAAAAATACCTGAATGCATTCCTCTGGCCTGGGAGTATGCCAATATACACCCTGGGACAGGGAATGAACATGAGGAGACCCTGAAGGAGCTGAGCTGGAAAGAAAATCCTGTTTTCACCATTAAACTGTTGTCCTTTCAATCTACTTTTAACCATCTGATTTGGGCTGGTGAAAAATGCTTCTTCTTGATGCAGGTGTCACTCACACTCTGATGGGAAGCTCAGATATCCACAATTTAGTTGTTTTTTCTTTTCTCTCCACATTGTCTTGTTTTCTCTGCTCAGGTGAGACCCCACCTGCAGAGCTGCCCCAGCCCTGGGCCAGCACAGCAAGGAGCTGGAGCTGCTGCAGAGAGCCCAGAGGAGGCACCAGGATGAGCAGAGGGATGGAGCAGCTCTGCTGGGAGGAAAGGCTGGCAGAGCTGGGATTGTTCACCTGGGCAGGAGAAGCTTTGGGGTGAGCTCAGTGTGGCCTTGCAGGGCCTGAAGGAGCTGCAGGAAAGATGGAGAGAGACAATGGACAAGGGCTGGAGGGACAGGACACAGGGAATGGCTCCCAGTGCCAGAGGGCAGGGCTGGATGGGATATTGGGAATTAGGAATTGTTCCCTGGCAGGGTGGGCAGGCCCTGGCACAGGGTGCCCAGAGCAGCTGTGGCTGCCCCTGGATCCCTGGCAGTGCCCAAGGCCAGGCTGGACACTGGGGCTGGGAGCAGCCTGGGACAGTGGAAGGTGTCCCTGCCATGGCAGGGAGTGGCACTGGATGGGCTTTAAGGTCCCTTCAAACCCAACCCATTCTGGGATTCCATGATTCTGTCATTTTACTTGTCTGCCAATGGCCCTTGTTTAATATTGAAACCCAGAGGCCACATTTGTTTCCTTCTTGAACAGAAATAAAATCCAGTTTTACATGAGACAGTGTGTGTTTGCATCTCCTGTAGATGTAAGGAGGTGCTGTAGATATTTCAGTACCCTGAGGACATCTTTATATAATGATTGCTCTTGGGCTGAAACAATTTAAAAATCCCACTGCAGACACTTGATGTTTAGTATAATGAATGAGGGCAAATGCAAAAAGAATTGCAATAAATAACCTAAACACTGGAGAATACTGGATCTAACCTACATTAATAGAAATGCAGCCATCATAGAAAGAATTCATGTTTATAAAGTACAGCTGTGCTTTGTTCTTTTAGCAAATCTTTGGGGCAAGTTTGTCTTGAAAGCTGAAGTTCTAAATTCAATTTCCCGTCTCACTTCAATTTTTGCCATCCCAATTAATGCATTTAACTGAATTCTATTTTTAACTATAAAGCTAATAAGAATAACAACAACAGGAGTTTGTCTGAGCCTCTCTTTCCAGGATCTTGTAAACAAAGTGGGCAAGTGAAAGAATTAAACCTCTCCTTCCCCTTTAGCTGCAGTTGGTGTGGTTCAATCCACAGCTCCTCAACTTTGGGTGTTTTACTCCTTGCATTCCATACTTACTGCTCAGCTCTGCCTGCTGCTCTTTGAAGATTTCCCCCTCTTTCTGTCTCACTCTCTGTAGTCTTGGCTTAAGATGGTGAATCCTTTAACAGTCACATTTTGATTTTTTCTTTCCCACTCCACAAGTTTTCTGAAGTTTGATTTGCAGCAGCACAGGGCAGCTCAGGGATGCAGTGGAGCCCTTTGTGTGAGCTGGATGTGTAACCTCAATTATCTCTGTGTTGTTTAGGCCCCTAATTCATTGCAGGGCTACAGTGGATCTGACAGTCTGTCCCATGCTTCTGTCACCCAAACCCTCCATCTTTGGCTTCATCCCAGCAGAGCACAGCCTGCTTGTGTGTTCAAGAGCTTTTCCTCCTAGGAGAGGATATTAAAAGTTCAGCTGCACAATCAGGATGGGAAATCTCCTCTATGAGCATGGTTGGATAACCTTTGGTCTTTCCATGGGAATAAAACCTAAAATGGAACCTACAGCTGGTTCCAGTGCCAGGCTGTGTCAGGAGAAATCACATATTTTTATTAAGATGGTGTGTTGAGCATAACTCTACCACTGCATGAGTTTTAACAGCATTTTTTTGTATCCTTTAGAAAGAAAACAGAATTAAAAAGCAAAATTTTTCTGTGAGCTTTAACAGTGGAAGAAGGAAAGCACATTAGTAAGGAGACAGCACATTGGAAATTAATGTAAAAATTATGGTTTCTCAGCAGATTCTTGGAATTTTAGTGCTCTGAGTGTATTTGTATCCACAGTTACACTGAGATTTCTTGAAATATTTAATGCAGTGCTTTATTCATCATTTATATATTTTTAGAAATAATGTGAGTGGAATAGATTTTTCTTGTGACTACACCACTGCAGGTGAAAATATCAACATTTACAGGGAGGATGATATGAACCATGATTTTTTTGCAGGAATTTAGATTTACATATGAAGAAATATTAAAGTCATAAAGTAGAATAAGGAGATTATTGATTTAAATCTGGTTCAATTTTTAAAATATAATCTGCTCTTTGGAATAAGAAGCTCTTTGCAGTATGTCACAGGCAAAACAAATTCTTTTTTTCTGTAACCTTCCTAATATTTATAACTGAAAGAGAGAAGATTTAGATGGGATACAAAGAAGAGATTTTCTACAGCTAAGGTGGGCAGGCCCTGGCACAGAGAAGCTGTGGCTGCCCCTGGATCCCTGGCAGTGCCCAAGCCAGGTTGGACACTGGGGCTGGGAGCAGCCTGGGACAGTGGAAGGTGTCCCTGCCATGGCAGGGGTGGCACTGGGTGGGCTTTGAAGTCCCTTCCAGCTCAAAGCATTCCATGGGATAAATACAGCTCCTTCAAGAGCATTATCTGTGGATGATAGCAATTGTTTTAAATGGCCTAATGATATCACAGCTAATTACAATTCTGTGCCTTTTGGTGACGGAAATCCAAGTGAAGCTGATTTATGAAAGTTGTGCTCATCTGTTGTTGCTCAGTGAGAAAAAAAAGAAACTGAAGAAAACACAAGTATGGTCTAATGGATAGGAGAGTATCCAGTGTATTCATTGAATATCCCACTATTAATCAGTAAACTCAAAGAGGCTGCTGATTCTTTGTTTCCCTTGTTCATTGGTGAACCAGAGATGATTTTGCTGTAGCTGACATGCAGTGGCCAGTCCAGCCTTCCCTTTCTCTGCAGCCCTGCTCCAGGAACTGATGTCCATGCTGTGCTGAAGATTCAGAGTTGAACACAGCACTCCAGAGGTGCCTCCAGGGCTGGGCACAGGGGCAGGATTACACAGTTCATTCATCAGCTTTCACTGGAGAATTCTCTTCTTACCAGGGCTTATATAATTTTTAACCAACCCTAACATTTTCTATCATTCATTTCTTCTTCAGTAATTAGTTACTAAGGAACTGTACTTGCTAAGTAGGAAGGTGTCCACTGCACAGATTTTTAGAGCCCTTTTGATTAAGAGCCACATCTAAACCCCTTTGAAATTAATAGGGAGTCATAAACTCATAGGATTATGAAATGGTTTGGGTTGGGTTTGAAGGGACCTTAAATCCCATCCAGTGCCACCCCTGCCATGGCAGGGACACCTTCCACTGTCCCAGGCTGCTCCCAGCCCCAGTGTCCAGCCTGGCCTTGGGCACTGCCAGGGATCCAGGGGCAGCCACAGCTGCTCTGGGCACCCTGTGCCAGGGCCTGCCCACCCTCCCAGGGAACAATTTCTTCCCCAAATCCCATCCAGCCCTGCCCTCTGGCAGTGGGAGCCATTCCCTGTGTCCTGTCCCTCCATCCCTTGTCAATTGTCTCTCTCCATCTTTCCTGCAGCTCCTGCAAGCACTTGTTTTGCTTCTGCAATCCATTAGTTTTTCATCAGACCTCAAAGCAAAAATGTTTGGCTTTCTACAGAGGAAAATTTTTTGAGGAGGATGCACAGATCTGATCAGCCAAGAATCTGGAGGTGTCACTCTTGAGCTTCTTGGTGTTGTATTTGTGCTCAGCTTAGTCATGAGTTTTATGGGCAGGAACACTGTGAGGGGATTTAATGAGACAATTTGGGCTTTCTGATATAGTAGAGAGCATGTTTGTTTAGCAGGTGTTTTTTGGGGATTTCTGAGCATGCTATGTGCACCACTGATGAGGGAGCCTTTGGAATGCCCTCTCCCAGTTTGTATGACTGCAAAAATTTACCAAAATTAAGTTAAACTTGGAATGAAATAAACTAAAATCCAGCCAGGGAGTAACTCAAGGTCTGTTGTTTCAAATGTGGAACACCTAAAAATTCTCTTTGACTTGGATTTAAGGCAGAGGTCGAAACTTTTATTCAGGGTAAATGATCAGTGTATTAAAATTATCTCTTAAAAGAATTAAAAGTCTGCCTTTTTTTTCATATTATGTCCATTTATCTAAGTCACGAGTATCTGTTGTGCATGACAGTTACATATTAATAGTGACTTCTGAGAATTTAAGCTGTAATAGAGAAGTCAAAACAATCTATTTTAACCTTTAAATCTGGACTTTGCTTAGCATGTGCTAAAACATTCTTCTATTCAAGTGATCTCCCATGACTAGTTTTTTAACAAATCAGAATTTATAATTTTATCAAGACCAGATTAAGGTTCAGTGATTAAAAAGAGCATAATTTCAAAAGAGGTGATTTCATAACATCAGAAACAGCCAGGTTTTGTTTATCTGCAATACTGACATTTGAACACAATTCTGTGTGAATTCAGTATGGATTAATATTCTAAACACAAAGTATTTGGTCACTTCCTGCCTCTAAGGAGAAATGAAATTAAGACACTGTATCAGACTGGCTTTATGATAAAAGTATATGGGTTTTATGAACCACACAGTTCTTGAATAAGTTCTCTCAGCATTCTTATTCAATATGTTAATTTAATGGAACCACTTGAATCACAAGTGTGGTCTTTCCAAGAGTACGATAATTAAAGAGTTTGAAAACTAGGATTAATAAGTCATTATAACAAGTTTAGTTTCAATTAACATTATAAATGCAACTATTTTAGTAAGTAATTGACATCTGATTAGCATGTTGCTGGGTATAGCTGTTTAGATATTAATCAAACTTCCAAATATTGCTTACAAAATCCCTTAAAGACATGTACATAATTTCTCTTTATTTACATGGTAACTAAGCTTATCTTTCACATATGTTTGCTCAGGGCCACAACTTGGAGCATATGCTGAGATTATTATTTATTAATTTTAGTCAAAATTGTCAATATGATTCAAAAGTCCATGGGGCAGCACTTCTGCCTTTTTGATATACTCTGTGTAATCTCAACCATTGCAGAGGTTTCTTGGCTCTGTGGGTGTCAGCTCACAGAACTGCTTGGTTTTGTGTCTGAATCTGAGCAAAGCAGCAGCTTCATTTGGAAAAAAATGAATGAACTAATTTGTTAGTAGCTTTCCTTTTAAAAATGAATGAAACTAATTTTTAAAAAATACAAATGAGTCTTTCTGATGAAAAAGGTAATAAAAATGCAAAGCATGAAAGCATATTTTGTGCTTAGATCCAGTTAGTTTGTGCTTGAGCAGACTAAATTAAATACTATAAATTCTGCCCAAGAAATGTAAATACTAGGAGTTAAATCTGACAAAAATGTTCAGCTAAAAAGGAGAAGTTACCTTTAAATTTAATCTCTTTGAAATCATTTGCTCTAACTGAAATTATGTTTGGTCACTGATAATATACTTGTCATCATTAAATATATGGGAAATACGGAAAAAACTTGCTTTAAAGACTGTCACAATAATGCTTCAGTAACAGAAGAGATTGTTGTTTCTTACATTGGATATGAATCAGAAGGAAAAACCTTGAACTGTGGGGATTATGGATTTATCTGACGGGATGATGAATGAAAATATCAAATCTCTCTCTTTTGTCAGAGAATTTGCTCTCCTGAGACACCCAGTGCAGTAAACTGGGTGGCAGAGCACAGCCTGAGAGGGCACAGTGCAAAGGTGAGGATCCTGCTGTGTGCACTCATCAGAAATAGAGAACAGGAACTCCAGCCATTCCTATGGAAGATCTGCAGTCCCCCATGGGGAGGAGTTCACACAGAAACTTTTTATCTGACTTTTTATTTGATATTGTTTCATTTTTCCACTCCTGTCCCTGACTGGCACGAATGGCTCCACACCAGAATGCTCTGGCCTCCTTTGGGGAAGATGAGGGCACAGTTCATCCTTCTGCAAGAATTCCACTCGGGAGACTGACTCAAAGTTCTTTGGCAGCCCTTTGAAGCTACTGAGGAGTCACAGCTCCACACCCAGGGAAGGCAGAATGTGGAAGTTTGTTGGGAAGAACTTTGAAGCACTTTTAGAATCTTGAGAGTTTCATCGAGAGCCTCATGGGGTTCATTTTGTTGTGAAATCACTACTGCCCAGGGTATGGCTGTGCTGGCTCTGCCCCCTTAGGAAAGGGGCTTTCCTAAGGCATTGGAAAGTTTGGTCCCTCTCAAATCCATCCTGACAGAGGGTTGCCTGCACCCCATGACCCCTGGAAGGAATGAAAATAATCCAGGAGTGCTATAAAACAAACATTCAGCCCCCATAAGAGCACACCCCAGGTTATTGCCCAAATTGCTTGCTGAGGAGGGGCAGAACCTCCTCCCCCAGCAAAGAAACCAAATTTGCCCCATTTGAATGATTGATTTACAGTGAAACGCTTCCCACACGTCAGCTTTTACTGGCAGCACTTACAGAAAAATCAAAGAATTCCAGTAGTTGAACAAATCTCTCCTCTTTATTCTTTTGCATAGAATAAGCAAAAAAAATAATTTCAAAATTTGAATGAAATGGGAAATGGGGATTAACCAGGCAGTAAGTGAAAGCAAGCTGCAGCCTTAAGCACATTTGTAATTAGGCAAGTTACAAACACTTCAGTAATAAGAAGGACAACAGAAATTCTGACAGGTCCTGTACTGGAGAGAACTTGTGGGCACCACTGTAATAAATGAACAGAGATTTATTTGATTTTTTGTTAAAAGTGAGAAACCCCAAGAGTTTTGTGTTACTTCCTTTAGTGCTTGGTGAGGCTGTTTGTATGAGACTTCCCCCTACATTTTAAATCACTTATTGCTGCTTTGGCAGTGTCTGTTAGATTCCATTAGATTCATTAGCTCTTCAAAAAGCATTGCTCTGTGGAAAGAGCTGAAACAGCTGCCCTGTGTAATTTTGTTATTGCTTTAATTTACTCCGAATTCTGTTTTAACACTCCAGCTGCTAAATATAAAGAGGAAAAACCAATCAATATAAAAGCACTTTCTATCTCAGTATTCTTGCATGTACAGTTTAGGGGAAGATGGCTGAGAAACTAAACAAATGTAAGGCTTGTTTTATTATTTTCCAGGACATTTCTTGGAACTGCTGGAAGTAGATAGCACTTCTGAAAATGTCAGCAAAGGAGCACTTTGCTGTAGGGTGAGTTGTGCACCTCTGCCAAACTGCTTCTCTCACAACATAAAACACCTGTCAGTCTCCAAGCCCAGCTATCTTCTGTCCAGTACCACTTGTTCCCTCTTAGATCTTGGCCAAATTGAGGTCAGAAGATATAGGCATATGGTGTGCTGGTGTCCTCAAAGTCTTTTTTATTTCCTCCAGAAATATGGGATAAGGTTTCACAGAGCATCCCTGTGCAGCTGCAGACCTGCTGCTGGAAATGGGTGAGTCCATTTGCCAAGCTCCTTTGATTTGCTAACATAAACCTTCATGTGTTGTAGTGTATATTCCTGTTGCTTTCAAGAACACAGAATTGCTTTCTTTTTATGGTTCCAACCAGACCATCCATTGAGAAAATTCAGGGATCTCCTGTTGTTGTTGAATATGGATTAGAAATACAAAACTGCAGAGCAGGGTATAACAACTGATCTGGCAGCAGTTCAGCTCAGTATCTCTCACAGAAGTTGATTGAGTCACGCCAACTTAAAGCTTCTGTCTTCGTTACCAATATCTTAGAAATACAGCTACAGAAGGGTTAAATCCATAAAGGAATCTTTGGTTTCTTTACAGGTAGAGAGAGGGGAGCAAGAGGGAAAAAAGATTATTACTTTTCATCTTTGCTTCTGTTCTGATGTCTTTAGTGCAACGAGGCAATCTTCTTAAATGGGACTTTAGGATGAGATCTAGTGTAGCATTTTCCCACTGCCAGAGGGCAGGGTTAGATGGGATATTGGGAATTAGGAATTGTTCCCTGGCAGGGTGGGCAGGCCCTGGCCCAGGGTGCCCAGAGCAGCTGTGGCTGCCCCTGGATCCCTGGCAGTGCCCAAGGCCAGGCTGGACACTGGGGCTGGGAGCAGCCTGGGACAGTGGAAGGTGTCCCTGCCATGGCAGGGGGTGAAATGAAATAACCTTTAATGTTCCTCCCAGCCCAAACCATGGTGGGATTGTGTGATTATCTGCATGGGATGAGTCTTATGTTCCCCAGCTTTTTTCTGCCAACTCTTGGCATTTGCCTGTAGAGATTTGCCTGTAGACTTTGCAAACACAGAAGGTCCATTGCCTTCTTTCCAAAAAGCACATCAAATTTTATTTTCTTGAACAAAACTGCCAATTTGAGCACAATCAGCTGGTTGTGCTTTAAGTTATTGTGTAGTCTGTAGGGCAGTAGTGGAAGTTCTGGAGTGCTACTTTAGAAAAGATTCTGCCAGTGCTCTTTCCTGCATGGCAGGGGGTTCAAACACTGAAATGTAAATGTAATGTTATCTCCATTACCTGAGTTTTAACTTAAATATTCTCTATTATTTAATTCAAAACGAGTCAATTTTTTTTAAACAGGCATGTGATTCCATGTCCCAAATCCCATGAATTAGGAATGCTACTGTTGTGCCATCTGATGGTTAAATGCATCTCTTTCAAATTAAATTCTTTTAAAATTAGTTTCTGATATCCCAGTGATGCAGAGCGCATAGACAGACCTTTTACTTCTCATTGTTAATAAGTTTTCAAATGTTAAACTCTAGATTTCTGCTGTCAAAGGCAAATGTTTGTTTATGTCCTCCTCAAGAGCTGTCATGTTAGTGT
Organism: Urocynchramus pylzowi; assembly: GCA_013397555.1. Taxonomy (NCBI): domain Eukaryota; kingdom Metazoa; phylum Chordata; class Aves; order Passeriformes; family Fringillidae; genus Urocynchramus; species Urocynchramus pylzowi. Next base: position 56,963 of record VZRH01000537.1, on the reverse strand, counting down.
CACTCTTTCCTTATTTTTTCCTTTAATTGCCTTTCAAAATATAGTCTTGAAGATGAAAGGCCAGGTACCTTCTTTCAAAGGTCAGGCTTAACTGGCAGTGATGCTCATTTGCTGTTTTCTGAAAGTCAGCTCCCTTGTCTCAGCAGATGAATATGTTGTCATAGCACAGGTATGCAGCACATCAAAAAATAGTATATTTTGTACTGTTCTGCTCTGCAAGTTTCCAACATGTTATCTTTTAACACTAATTTACAGCCAGAAGACCCACTTAGTCCCAATATACTCAAAATTAAGGTTAAGATATTTCTAGTGTGGATAATGCAATAATGGATGTGAAATTTAATCAAGTATTTGCACAGATATAAATATATTTTTCCCCTGTTAATTTATTTCTGAACGCAATAAGGGTGCCCACCCTTTGGCTGAAGGCAAAAGCTATCTTAGGTTTCTCTGTTTCATTAGGGATATAATATTTTCTTCTCTCTGCTGTTTATTCCTCTGCTGCCTGCTAGCAGTTAAACAAGAAGAGACTAGCACAAAAGGAAAACACGTCACTGAGAATTAACTGCATGTGTTACAACATGGTCCAGTCTTTGCTGTTGGAATAAATGATTAAGAAATCAAGTGGTAAACTAAATACTGATTGAACTGCTTTCCTCAGGACTGCTGTTGCTGATAATCCCAATATTCTTTGCAGCATTAGTTAATCACATCCCTTGTTTGAAATAAACTCCTCTCAGATTTTCAAAGGACAAACTTGAGTATGGAAAGTTAAGATACTTAACACTGTAATGGTTCACTGGTCTGCATTAATTGGGGAATTTGGAGAATGTTAATTATGAATTTATATTGTCTGCAAACTCATCTGTTGCCAGTCCTTTGGGATTCAAGAAGTGTTGATTATGGTATTTTGTCATCACCAGACCAAATGGGGAAGAACTAAAGCAAGAGAGAGCTGCATCTGCTGAACTGAGACTGGAACTTGGCACCTGAAGCCTCATTCTGCTGAAACAGGAACCCCTGCACAAAAGAGAGGTGTGTGAGATCCCTGCAAATCAATAAATTCCTGAGGAATTCTTTGCCTGAGAGCCTTTCCTTACTTTGCTGCTACTCACCAGTCTGTTTGGGACGTGGCTGCTTACATTATTAACAAGGCTGGATTTAAGAAATTTGTCTACTTATTGGACACTTGGAATGGACCTGTCCTTTTCTGCAGATATATCTAGCTACAGCCAAAAATAGCTCAATAGAGATAACTTGTTTTAAAAGTTTGTTGTTTAAAATACAGTGATTAGATTTAATTATTTAGATGGCTTCTTCATGTAAAGTATTACCAAGAAGTCCCTTTGAAGAATGGAAGCTCAAGAACTTTCTGAACACAGCTTTTTATCCTCAAAGGATGTAATGATTCTACTCACATGGCATGTGTAAGATACTCCTCAAAGGTTTTAAAAACAAGCCCAAGCTGCTGGCTGCACTGGAGGGCAGTTAAATGTTCCAGAAGACTGCATGACTCCCATTATTTTGACAGGAATCTGTCTGGATACAGATCTTTGTTCCCAGATTCTGAGTGTCACAAGGGGGATTGCTCATTTCTCTCACCAGAGGTCAGGGCATGCACAGAAAGCAGAGAGAGGGGCTCCCAGCTCATCAAATTTTCGTTCCCAAAGACCTGACAGGTGATAGTTTATCAAGGTTTGGATCAGGCACCTTCACAACCCGTGTGACAAAGGCTTTTGTCAGCCATGTGACGTGCTGCTCTTTCACCAGAGCTCTCCACACACTCACGTGGCTCTTGTATCTGATTTATTTCTTCTTTGTTATATTTCAGTAATTTTTCTGTCATTGCATCAGATGGGGGAAATACCAAAAGAAGATGTTTTTATTAGCTAAAGCACAAATGGCCTTGGCAGTCTGGAGTCAGGAGATGTAGCAGGATCACGGATCTGTCACGATTTTGGAAAAGTGTGTGACCAGGGGAAGAATGGTTAATTTATGTGTAAGTTATTATTGTTCACAGAATCTGTGCTCTACACGGACTCAAACACTGTTACCAAATCTGAAAAAGTAGCATCAGCAAAGAATTCCAGCTTCTTCACTTGGATCTGATTTTTCTAAACCTCATAATATGAATTTACCCATTTGGGTTAACCTATAAGAGCAATCAAAGGCACCCACAAGGATAGAAATTTAAAATTCCAGGAGCTTGTGGTTACACTGATGAGTATAGAATTTAGAGATCTTCTCTAGTTTTAGGAAATTTTCAGCTTCTAGGTTACTGTAGCTTTCATTAATAATTTTAAACTAATTAAACATTTTTTTCATGCTTAATTGGAAATCTCTGTTAAAAATAATATATTAATTTTCATGTGTTTTTAAATTATATACAAGTCCTTGAGACAGATAATAATTGTTAATTAAAATGCTACATTAGCTTAAAACAATTTTAAGGAAGAGGTAATAAATTGCAAATTATGAAGAAAAATGACACATGTATTATTTGGACTTTTTTTTTTTTCTTAGGCAGAAAATGCAACCAGGATTGTTGCAAAGGGGAGAGATAGAGACTACAAAAGGTTGAGATAGCACAAATCCAACAAGGTGAATTTAAAAAAAAAAAAAAATTCCAAATTTTCCTGTTTGCATGGTTCGGCTGGTACCCACAGTACACTGCAAAATAACCACACAATTTATTTTGTTTGTATCATACAGAGCCATGAAAGCCAATTTAGTTTTTAAACTTGATCAATTTTCTCTCCTAAATGAGCTGAGGTAGGGTCACCCATCAGTAAACCTCTGTCAAAAGAGCTTTTTTTAGACTGTCCAGCTCTGCTCTTTAATGGCACCAGTTTGAATTAGACCTTAATGTAATGTCACTTTAAATTAGGGGGCTTCAGCTTGAACGTGGCCATAAAGAATATTATCGAGGCAGAGTAAACAGATTTCTATCAAAACAAATCAGTGTAGGTTGGAAATAGCAAAGTCACTGACACTTTGGAGGTCTTGGATTTCATCATGGAATTGGCTGTGTCTGCTCAAACCAAACACAGGAATGTCTTCAGGTGACGCAACTATTGTGTGTTTAACATAATAAAGGCAAAAAATGTACAAAGATATTGCTGCATGTTGGCTTGAACAGGTCTTTCCTCTGATTAATGCCCTCATTTCAGGGCTCTAAACCAGGTCCCTGCTGTTCCCCTGCAAGCAGGAGTTACATTGCTGTGCTCAGTAAACCTCGAGTAGTTCTCTCCCTTTTGCTCCAAATTCCTTCAGCCCACACAGCCCCGCTGTGCTCTGAGAGGCACTTTGGCTGTGCCAGATGTCACAGGAATCAAATCACTGGGGCTTTCTTAATGTCACTGTTTAGTCCTAGGAAACCTGCTGACATCTTTTTCTTACCCCAAAATAGCATCCCTATTTATTTCCAGAGGCATGGAAGATGAACGTGTGCGTGCACGCATAATCGGTTATTGATTTCTGGGCAAAATGTTCATTATTTACTTACAGGAGAAATAATTTGAAGCACTTTTCCCAGGAATAGTTCATTCTAAGTGATGAGTTATTTATTTTGGAATTCTGTATCTTTATGCAGTGAAATCCAGCAGGGAATGGTTGTGGGTGAGTTATTTGCCAGATGGCAAAATTTCTCAGCCTACTCCAAGTCGATTGTTTATGTGCAGTTCCTACTACACACTACAGGGAAAATGCTCTGGAACCTGCACTTGACAACTGGCAGTCAAGGGAGAGAATCAGATGAATTGCCATTTGTCCATCTGAATAGTCCCTAGCAAAATAATCACAACCATTCTGAGCTGTTTATTAGATAAAGAAGAGTAGAAGTCAATGGAAATTAAATTACTGCAATTTTGGACTCAACATCTATATGGAATTAAAAATACATATAGGATCTGGTGCTTACTAAGATAACAAAAGTGATGTGAAAATCAGTTCTTAACTGGATAATTGTCAATTATGGCACCACCTTATAGAAGAAGGAGCCAGCTGGTACAGGACTACTCTGGACCTTCAGCTGCTTAAATCACTCTGGGCTTTGCCACTGACTTGGAGATTGGAAAAAATCCATGACACAAACTGTGGGGGAAGAGGTGAACTTGTCAGCTGTTAAGTGGAATTATTTAATTTTTTTCCATATACTATTGAACCCTGTGGAGAGTATAAGAGAAGTTCAATACCAAACAAGCTTTATATGGGGAAAAAAACAGTGGAGACAATGATAAGCAGAAATTGTGTCTATAACTCGCTCCTGACTCTGGATCTGGGAGGTTTGGGGGTCTGTTTCCCACCATCCTGAGGCCATCCCCATGTGTTCCCTTCATCCCTAGATCTCCTTCTGGACTGCTGAAACTCTCCAATGGTTTTCTGGTTCAGGAGATTAAAATCCTGCAAGAAAATAATGTTTTTTCATTCTGAAACGATCATTTATTTTGGCCACATTCAGCAATTAAATATAGTAAGTAGGTCTGATGTCATTAAATGTCTGAAATTTGTAAATATTTTCAGGATTTAAATAAGCCTTCTAGTGTCAGGATGGTAGAAAATTTTGGAGGAAATGTTATTTATGGTTACTCTGGTGAAATCCAGAACAACCTATTGATTAAACCATATAATTATAGTTTCAATAGTAATGTGTAACTTTGCAGACTTCGGACCAAGCTGTTTTAGCTGGTGACCCGAGTCAACCAGGGCTTTGGGGAGTTTATGATTTATATTTCACCACACTCAGTTTCAAAAGATCCTGAGGAGCTTTCCAGAAAAACAAAAAAATTAAAAAATAATTTAAAAAAAAAAAAAAAAAGGACAGGGGTGGGGAGAGAGAAAATTACTGAGAATATTAATTCAATTGACTGTACAGAGAAAACTCAGTGTGAATGGAATCATAGAAACACAGGCTGGTTTGGGTTGGGAGGGACCTTAAAGCTCATCTCATCCCACCCCTGCCATGGCAGGGACACCTTCCACTGTCCCAGGCTGCTCCCAGCCCCAGTGTCCAACCTGGCCTTGGGCACTGCCAGGGATCCAGGGGCAGCCCCAGCTGCTCTGGGCACCCTGTGCCAGGGCCTGCCCACCCTGCCAGGAAAGGGAAATTTATCACAAAAGTCAGGAAGACTTCCCACTGTTATAAAGAAGAAGCCATCTTATTGTCATGATTTCTAATTAACAAGAACCTGACTGCCACTATTTCTCATTACCAGAGGAAAACAGAGCACAAAACAGTACCAATAGCAGATGGTTATAAAAAGGCTAAAAGAAAACATGAGCAGCATGAGACCTGATTTTCCACTAATTCCAGTTGTGCTGGATTTCAGGCAGTGCTGCTTTTCCTCACAGTAAAACTAAAGTGACAAATAACGAGTGAGAAGGAGGAGAATGAGAGTTAGCAAATTATGTCACCAACGAACTTTGTGTGGAATATGTTAACATTTTGGAGCTGAGATGAATGATTTTATTAAAGATCTGAGAATGCTTAAAAGCATGTTTTAGAACCTAATGTTAATATCTCTTGCTGTCTTGAGTCTTCAATTTATATTGCTGCTGTGCTTTGCTGTTCTGTGCTTAAAAATAATAACATTTCAAATTATAGAAATTTATTTATCTCTCTCCTTCCTCTTTTTTTTAAATGGTATTCATATATTAGGAGGGGGAATAGTGAACTCTTACCAAAAAATTACTTTACAACTCCTGTGACTTTTATAATTTTCACATTTATAATAGCCAAGGCTCATAATTTCTAGGCTACATAAGAAAATGGAAAGGCAAACTTGGAGAAGGCAGTGGAAAGAAGACTCCAGTCCCTGGCATCTTTTCCCAAATCTGTGATTTGTATGACAAATGCCAGTATAAAATACCATGGAGAATTGTATGAAATGGTAAGTGATGGAGATGTGTGTTTGCAAAATCTCTTTTCTATAGCAATCGAATTATGGATGAGCAACTGGTTTTAATGTCTCAGTCTGACAGCAATTTTTTAGTGGCTGTTATTAAAGTCAGTGCCCTTTGGTCCAGTTTAGTGGCATACAAAGCATTGCCTGAGCACTAGAAATTTTGGAAAAAACCCCCCAAAGTTTCATACAGGAAGAGAGTTGCCTTCACTTATTTTTTCACTCAGGTTTTCACCTGCTGTTGTTGCTGGGTCCCTTTGTAACTGATTAACATGTATTGTACTTAACAGCTGTAATGGATTTGAAAAGTGGAAAACCTTATAATAAACACAACCAAGTAAAAGTCAGAATCATACTATGATTTTTTCAATGATTTGGATAAAATACAAAAATCCCAAACTGTATTGAAGTCAAATTCTGAAGGAAATAACAGAAGTGCTTCCTTTTTTGTATTTTTGTTTTGGTCACAAGGGAAATTTCAGTACTCCAGGCCGTACTGTCTTGTTTCAATCTATTTATATGTGTTGCATTTAAATTGTCCAGCATTAAATTGCTGATCCCTGGGATCCTTGACTAATGGGAGTGGTGGTTCAGGTGCACCTATGAAAATTCCCATTACATGACAGAGATCCTGTTCCTCAAGGATATAAGCTAAAAATGATTAGAGGTACAAAACTAGTAGTTCACATGGCAAGGTTTTGAATTTAGTAATATTGTGCAAAAAATAGGGACAAATTAAGACTTACACGATGTCTGAACAACACCCAAGTTCTTTGATATCACTGTGCATAATTTTATGAACTACTGCAAAAAAACCTGCTTCCAAACTACCAGAACTGGCACTTTTTACAGGAATTATTTTCACAGAAATCTCAATAATATTTCAATAGAGTATTTTAAGTTGTTGTCTTTGTAGAAACCTTCCGGAAAGTGTAATTTGTCCTAGGACATTTAAGGTTGCCTAATATTTCTGTCTATAAAGTTGTAATTACAATGCTCAACTTCAATTCTATGTAGTGGTCAGTGTTCACTTCTACGTCTCCATCAAGCTGATTTTGGGTTTGCAATATCAATTTTTTCCCCAGTATCTGATTTTTGGTTTTGCAAAATCATCCAAACATATTTTCTGTGCAAGTGAAGAGGTTTTAATTCTCGTATCTCCTACAGACCATTGCACAGTCAAGAGATTTCAGATGATGTAGCCTCAGCTCTGGTTTTTATAGATTTTACCAGAAGAAGGTCAGAGCTAAACACATTTCCTAACCCACACAAAAAAGCAGAATTTTCTCTGGAAAGGAGTTAGAAAAAGTCTTGCTGGCGCATATTTAGTCATAGAGGGAAGATTGGAATTATGTCAATATCAGGATGGATGGATTCAGTTGGAAATTCCTCAAGTAAAAGGAAATTGTTACTTACTGAAACATGTTTTGATTTCAGTTCCCTGTCCATGGAGATAAAGTACCAGGTAATGTGGGGACAACTAAAAAAAAAAAAAAATCCATGGTTTAATTTACTGTTTTTAATCTAACAAGCTAAAACCATTTAATTAATACCTCTGTAGCTTGTTCCATTTCAAAGCAGTGGAACTTTTATTGCTGGCTATCTCTTGATTTCTGTTTCTCTCTCTGTGCAAACATGCATGGGATGAGCAACTCCTTAGCATACATTAAATCATATGAAAAAGTAGCAAAGCAGTAGCTTTTCTTCTTCCCATTGAACTGATTTTGGTACAAAAGTCTCATCAATATTAACCAAGTAACAAACTAAAAGACTTAATGAGATGTGAAACGTTCATGTGAAAAAAGAGGGTATTTCTGCAGTGTCCCTCGTTTCCCAAGTTCCAAAATGCTTTTAAATAACTCAAATTGAGCTATCCTATCACTACCATCTGGAAAGAATGAACACATTTTATTCTTTTTCATGTATCTTGTAGTGGTTCTTCTTTGCCTTTAAAAGTGTCAGAATGTTCTAAGAGGTGAGAAGCCCAGCTCCAGGAGGTTCATGAGTTCACAGGAGGAAATTACTGAGTTAGCTTTGTCAGAGTATGTCCAATTCTTTTTTTCAGCTCAGTATTCTTTGCTACAGTAGACAGAGAAATATGTCCTTTTTTTTTTTTTTTTTAATAAATTTCAAAGGAAGCTCAATTCTGTTTCATATTTTCACATCCTGGATGTTCTCAAGGTCAAAGAAAAATACCACCTGCTTTTCTATTTTTATATCCCTTTATGAGCATTAATCTAAGCAAACTTCTGTGGCTTTGCTTTCTTTCTCTGATGACTGGCTGCACCCAGGCCAGTTGAATTAAAAGCCAGAAGGGTTGGTTCGTGGTGCCTGTTTGTCAGGCACAAAAGAAGCCATCATCACAGAGATGTGGGGACTGAAAATCCCCCTGGGTGTGCTCAGTTTCATCTGGGATAAGGGCTCTGCTGTGGCTGTCAGCCCAGCCTGACTGGGAACGCGGCAGGGGGAAGCAGCCATGGCTCCTGGTGCTGTTAAGGTCAAACTGTAGATTTATAAAAAGGTCATTAATTATTAGACTTGAAGAAAAGCAATGTGGATTTTTCCGAGCCGCAGGTCCAGCCAGCCTTGGCCGGAGAAGGAGCAGGGACAGAGCCCCGCGGCGGTGCCGGCGAATCCTCCCCACGGCCCACAGGCTGCCTTCCCTCCAGTGCTGAGAGAGCAAGAACTGGCCAGGAACTGTCTCCAGCCCCTTCCCCCTGCCCAAATCTCCTCATATCTCTGCCCCCCTCCGAGAGAGAAACTCCCAAAAACCAAAGGAGTTCCCCTTCCCTGTCCATCTCAAGCATCCAGCCAGCAGTTTCCATTAGGAACTCAATGGGAAGAAATTCCACAGGTGATAAGGAAAGAAGAGAGAAAAATCCAACCCTCAACAAATAACTTTGGAATAAAAAAAGCTTTAGGTAAAGTTTAATAATAAATAGAAATTAGGAAGGAGTTAGAGACTGGAATGTATGCATCACACTTTGAGGGTCCCTTCTTTCCTTGTCCTGTAAAATTGGAATAAATACCTTCTGAGGGGGCTAAGAAATGGTATTCAGTGATCAGAGGAGCTGGTTAAATAAATAATCATGTATTTCCCCCCCAAAACATGGAGAAAAAATCCACCATAGTTTTATGAAGAACAGATAAAAAAAATCACCAACCTCTTGTCCCCAAATCCAGAAGTTGTCCAAATTATAATCTTAATTGTTTAGCAGCAAGAGTTGGTGCCCATGAGCCCAAATTTACTGTGATTTTCCATGCAACATACAGGAGAAAATGTGAATGAGAAATGACAGTATAAATAGGCTCGTTAAAAGTGCAAAGCAGACTAATTAATTAATAAACTTGTCTGAAGTTTGAAGTTTGACATGTCAGTTACAAAGATGAAAGAGAAAACAAACCTTCTCTGTTCCCCACTGCTGTACCTGAGCAGTGTCTAATTGACAACAACTAAAAATCATCCTTCAGTGTGATTATTGTTCTCAGGATATGTGCCCAGCACTGCTGAGTACTTTCAGATTTATTAGATGCCACACTGCCAATTATTTCTTGTGACTCTGTGATCTTTATAATCTGAAAACACAAAGTAGTCTCCCAAAAGCCTGATTTCATTTCCTCCTTGACCCTTTGTCAGTGCTGGGGTGGTGGGGCCTGGGGACAGCAGCCCTGGAGAACAGCCAGAGCCAGGACTGCTCACTTTTCCTGCCTTTCCCTTCCCCTCTACCCTCTTGTTATTCCTCTCCCCAGCCACAGACACAAACCTCCAGTCTGTCACCAGCCTCAAGTTTGTCCCCTGGTGCTTTTTTGCTGCTCTTGTCTCCTTTCCTGCCACTGCCTTTATTGCTTGTCAGTCACTCCTGTTCCACCCCAGCTTCACACTCTTGTGTCAGGAGATGTGAGAGGCCCTGTTACTCAGAGTTGTACAAGTACTTCCCATGTTCTGCTGAGATTTGATTTTTCTCAGAAAGCAGGCTAACAATACATTTCAGCGTAACTCAGGAGTCACTGGAGAGAGGCAGTGGGACTATGCAGACAAGCTTTCTCCACCTTAATCTCCCTTTTTAGAATCAGCTCTTGGAGAAAGAATCAATCTGTACTGAGAATGAGGCTTTTATTAATGCATGAAGAGATTTTGGGCAGGAAGGAGCCAGGCAGGTATCTGCTGTCAATGATTTATTTATATTCTGGGCTTGAGATATATTTGTAAAGAAAACAAGTAATTTTTGCCTTAGCTGCCTGTGACACATGTACTCTGTGTGTGCTTGGAAAATGTGACATCTGTGCTCTGTGCTCACAGTACTGAGTGAGGCAAAAGCACTGAATCTCATGGCAGTGCAGCTCCCACAGAACCAGGACTTCCTGGGATAAAGCTCTTCGTTGCTGATCTGTGTTGCTAAACCCAGAGCTGCTTTTCCTGCAGTCTTTCCAAGGGGAGCAGCAGTGGTGCTGTTGTAACTCCCTCTGTAGAACACTCTAGGCAGTTATGGAAGGTTGTGTTGAAGGATGGATAAATAGCCACCACAAGGATGGATAAATAACCACCATCAGATTCTGAGCACAAGAACCCTTGTGCTTGTTGTTTTTTCATTATTATTGCTAAGATCCACCTCCTCTGAGAGGAGAGTTGCCAAGGATGCCTGGCCTGTTCCTAGCACATGGCATTAGGGCAGGTGTACACACTTCAGCTGCCTTGTGCCACCCATCCAGTGCAGGTGTCCCCACTGGGGCACAGCATTCCCAAAACCATAGGTTTTATGTTAAAAAACAAATCATTCCTAGAGCTGAATTAACATTTTGTCTTTTCTGCAAAATCTTTGTTTTCTGCCTCTTTTCCAGCCCCCACCTGTTCCACAGCACCAACTCCTGGCCAGGGTGCAGCAACAGCTTTGTCTTCAGGACATTTGTATGAACTTGTTCAGTTGCCCCGTTCTGACTGAGGTATTGATACTGTGATAAAAGAGACTTGGCAGATTTCCTAGGTGAAATCTGTTAGCCTGGAGAAAAGGAGGCTCAGGGGGGACCTTGTGGCTCTGCACAACTCCTGACAGGAGGGGACAGCCGGGGGAGTCAGGCTGTGCTCCAGGGAACAGGGACAGGAGGAGAGGGAACGGCCTCAGCCTGGGCCAGTTGAGGCTTAGGGTGAACATCAGCAGGAATTTCCCCATGGAAAGGGTGCTCAGTCCTTGGCAGGGGCTGCCCAGTGAGGTTTGGAGTCCAAGGGAGGCCTGGATGTGGCACTCAGTGCCCTGGGCTGGGTGACCAGAGGGATCAGTCATAGGTTGGATTTGATGATCCTGGAGTTCTTTTCCAACCTTAATGATTCTCTGTGACCTGAGAAAGGCAAATATGTATAAAATCCTCCTCGGTGCCCTCAGCAGTGACAGCTCTAATCCAGGCAGCTTGGTGAACACCTTTGGGTGTTTTGGGGCCAACAAAACACCCAAAGGTGCTGGTGTGTGCCTCATGTCACCATCCCAGCATGCTGGAGAGGAGAGAAACTCAGGACAGGACTTCACTGAGACAACCCCTAAAGTTTTGGGGGGACGGACCCTCTGCCCTCAGTGGGAGAGCTTGCCCAGAGCCAGAGGCCAACCACATGAAGCTGAGGGATTATCCAGCCTTTCACTCCTCTCCCCATCCCATGTGGACATTCAGGATCCCCGAGCTGTGTCCCTGTGAGAGGGGGGCTCATCCTGCACTTCAGCCCAAGTTCACAGGACAAAGCACGTTTACTCACTGACATGAAGCAAATCCCAGAGCATGGGAGAGAGGAAACCCATGGTCTGGGTGGGTTGGGCATTTGCCCTCAGTATCCTCAAATCCTTGTGCCCTTGCAGAACTCCTCCTGGATCTTCCTGTCCTTCAGAAGAAGAGCACTGAAAGCAGCCATTTGAATACCAAGTATTGGATGTTCTGCATTTGGATGAACCAGCTTTTCTCTGCCATCCCTTCAGAGCTCCCTGGGCTAATAGACAACACAGAAAATTATTCTCAGTTCCATTTTCAGGTACCTCGTTTTAATGCTGCACAATAACCTGTACAACAATCAATGTCCAGCTCTGTTGTCTAGCATTTTTCTTTCCTCTTGGAGAGTGGTATAAATATTAATAGCAGTAACCATGGATATTCTCTTTCATCTGACATGGTACAAAAGAAGAAAGCTTCTCCAGATCAAATTGACTATTGATCTTGATGTGTCTATTTGTGCAACCACTGTCACTGTAATTTCAACACTATAATTAAAAAAATTGAAGCAAGGTAACCTTACTCAAACTCAAAAGCAGTAAAAATAGATAAAACATGATGGATGGACTTCTTCTTCTTTCTTAGAGAACAAGGGTTTACTAAGAGCCAGAGATGAGACTACAGGGTAAAATCAGTGCTAAAGTACTGTCAGGCCTTGAATTTGTTGAAGAAAAAAAAAAATCAATATATTGTAAAAGAAATTACAATTCTGTTAGGAGCAGAAGCCTCAAATGAACTGACCTGAATCAAGAAAATGACTTGGAAATGAGTGAAGGCTCGAACCAGACTTAACTTTGGTTATTTTCTCTCTGCATCCATCATGTTTAGTGATTATGCTTTGTTTAATAACAAGGACAAACAGTGGTTTAGCACAGCTGTTCTCTTACTTGCATTTTTTTGCAAATAAAATCATTAAACAGGCTTTTTTTCTGACTACCAGCTCTGTCTATGGCAAGAAGAAACTATTACCCCCCATACATTCCTTTTCCATTCCAAAGCACAATGATCTCCCTTGGCTGCTGAATGGCTAAAAGATGGAACAGATTGTTTTTAATGTCACTTTGATTGACCTTTGTGTTCCCCACACTGTCTGGCTTTAATTCTTCTTAGAATGGCATTAGCATTTGTTGAATACTTATACAGTTATATTTGCTGAAACTGTTGTATTCAAAGAACGCTCTGCTACAGACTCTGTTCTTCAATAGAAATGTAATGTCTTTATGTCAGCCATGAGGATTGCAAATCTCTGATTATGGGATTACATTTTCTGCAATCAGGAGGGTTTTGTGACAGAGTATTTTTAGTTTTGCTGCCTGTTTTGTCTCCCTGTTCTTCATCTGTAAATACGTCCCTTCTCAAAATTTCCTTCTTTGCTGGGTTTACTGCACAAAGAGTTTATGAATGGCTGAGACATCCATTCATAGGTTTTAACAGTTTATTCAGGCTGTCTCTTCTCTGTCTTTGTAAGGAGAGACTCATTTTCCACTATTGTGAAAGTGGAATTAATTCTTAGATTTCTGATTTTTAAGCATTTGTTTTCTGAGAGCAGAGGCACATGAAACAGTTGTTGTGCAAACTGAGCACATCTGGCTGAATCTTTTCCTTTGGTCTCCCTTAAAGGGGCTTCTTGCTCATAGAGCTCACCCTGTATTGATCACAGACATAACAACTGGGCAGGGTTTTATTTTCCAGCCACACATACTGGCATTTTAATAGTCTTATATTCTTATTCCAGGATTAAATGGGGAAAAGCATACAACAAACACAGTGCTCTGGGAGGTAGGGACGTACAGTGTGGAAATGGAGAGAGGATGTTGAGATCTCTGGGTTAATCTTGTGCAGTGGCATTAAGTCACCTGCTGACTCAGCTTGGGAATTGTTGTAATTCATAGGGGATTTACAGTTCCCTGATGCTGCCTCAGGAAAGGTGTGGAAGATTCCAGATTCCCACAATGTTGGTTGTGACATTTTTGTTGCTTTTTTTTGGTGCGGAGGTTGTTTGCATCTCCAGGTGATCAAATGAAGGTGAAGCTTGTGCTGCAAGGGGAGGGGAAATGTGACAAATATTGCCAATAGATAGAGGATTGATCATTATAAGAGCAGAAAATATAGGGAGGTTAATTATACATGTTCATACCTTCTGATTCCTAGAAGTTCTTAATCTTATATAAACGAGGCAAAACCTTACATAAGCAATTACAAAAATTATCCCAGGAAGCCCCCCAGCCAGAAAGGCCTTGAAGGGGAGAGATAGTCTTTTCTCCTCCAAATTATCTAAGGAGATCTCACATTTTTGGGGAGCACCTACTGCTCCCTCTGCAGCACCCAAAACCTGCTCATATGATGTCTTTGGTGTGAAACAATGCAGGTGGCAGTGGGACCTGCAGCTCTGACTTTGTTTATACTACTACTACTGATGATCTGCCCTCCCCAGACAGGGAATTTGCTCAATGCTCAAAATCCCATCAGAATTTTGTTTCTGTTTTGTGAACTCTGAATTCTAAGCCCATAAGGAGTCTGAATGTTCTTTGCGCAGTGAAACTTTGACTTTTATTTTAACTCTAGTCAAAAGATACAGATTTTCCTTTATCTTTCTACCTCCTTCAACCTTTGACCTTCAGTAGAAGAGAACAGACTGTTTCTGTGGTGGGGGAGCACAACCATCACCTACTCCAACTGCCTGAGCAGTTCAGGGCTGACCAAGCTAAAGCTTGTTGTCAAGGGCATTATCCAAATGGCTCCTAAACCCTGACAGACCTGGGGCCTCAACCACCTCTCTAAGAAGCCCCTCCAGTGCTTGGTCATCCTCTCTGGAAAGAAATGCTTCCTAAGGTGTGGTAAAACCTCATCTGGAAGAGCTTTTACCACATCCCATCAGTAGATACCATGTTCCTTCCTCTGTAGGGAGCAGTGAGGTCACCCTCATCCTCCTTTTTCCCAAGTTTAACAAGCTCAGAGTCCTCAGCTCCTCACAGGACATCCCTCCCAGCCCTTTCAGCAGCTCTGCCTCCTTCTGGGTGCATCAAGGACTGGAGGGAAACGGCATGTCCCTGACTTTTTCGTCAGACTCATTAATGTCTTGTGTTTGCATTTAGAAAAGGAAAATAATTTTGAAAGGTTTTTTTGCTTAGTCTTCACCCTCACCAACCTCCTGCTGAAAATGGAATGAGGTGACTTCAGTGCCAGGTATGTGGTATGGAGGCAGCAACAGTGACAGCTCTGCAGTGAATCCCTCACACAAACAACTTTAATGTAGGTCACAGTAGCAATAGATAGTAGACAGTGTCCAGACAACATCCAAAAAGCTTTTATTTTTCACCAGTTTTGTTTCTCTTTTTAATTTTTTCCCCTCAAATATCAATCATCATTTCTTGTTCTGTTGTCTTATGAGTCAATGCCTGAATATCTCAAGGTCCAGCCATTCTACTTGATTTTCTCTCCCTTTTCTGGTGGGTTATGATTGAATGAGTGCCAAGAAAATCTTGGCAGTTCTTGGGGGCACCTCATCTCAGTATTCTTTATTGCTGGAGTCACTGAAATGAAACTGTGGCTGGAAGGACCATGATAAATTCAATATTTTAAAACACTCTCCTAACCAGAACTTTTGACCTGTACTTCTGGAATTATTTTTCTCAGGAAGATGCTCACTTATCTATTCCAAGTACCCTTATTTAGCATGAATATATTTCATGGAGGCAAGTTCTCAAATTTAGAATATTCTGAAGAAGATTTAGAACTCAGCAGACTTGAACGATTCAAAACTAACAGTGACCTCTAGTGACTAGAGAACTCAGTAAGTCTTCCAGAACAAGCTTGAATTTGTTGTAAATCCAGTATTTTATAAAAGTTTAGAATGGCATTACATTATTTAAGAAAGGGAATTTTTCCTTTTATGTCTTTTTCAGCTGAAATTCATGATTTGTAGATAAAACTGATATCTGCTTGGATGTTCCTTTCTTAATAATCCTTGAACATATTTTAATACCTTTATTTTAGTCTAGAAATAGTTAGGCCTTATTTGAAGCACATCTGAACTTCTTTGCTGTGTGTTCTCTGGCATATAGAGGAGAAAATGAGAATACTCCAACTGACTTCACACTTCATCTCAAACTCTTTGCATGGGTTTAATTTTACAAATACTGTCTCCTGTGGTTGACTGGGTTTGACTGATAACTTCTCACATGGCTTTTTGATTAAACTGGAGATAATGTTCATTGAAAACCACAAAATACTGTGCTTTTAATGCCATTTTCTGTAAGAGTTAATATCTCACTGCTGCAAATACTTCGGATTTCATGATGCTCTGCCTTGAACAAACTCAGAGCACCCAGTGCTCAGGTGTAGTAAAGTCATGGAATGGTTTGAGCTGGAAAGGGCCTTCAAAGGTTTTCTAGTCCAACCCCCCAATCACTGACACCTCTTTTGCTTGGCACTGGATGGCAGATGTGAATTTGATTTTATTCCAATTATTCAAATAAATGTGACATGGGTCAGTTGTTGTAGTGTGTTTTTATATTTTGTAATACTTTGTAATAGTTTTTTGTATTCCTTTAGTTTTCCTAAGTAGTTTACCCCAAACTGTACCCCTTCCCTATAACTATGTTATGATTCTCCTGGGTTGAGATCATCCCCAAACCCCCCGCCCTGACCCTCTGTCAATCATT
>VZRH01000537.1:0-30458 GCA_013397555.1 Urocynchramus pylzowi | reverse complement strand
AAAAAAAAAAAAGGCATCTTGAATCGCACTTCTGAAAAAGTCTCAGAGCTTCTTATATATCCCACAGGCATGTTTTCTGTTGCCTTTCCTAGAATTTAAAAAGGCCATTTAAAAAGGCCTCTTTGCTGGACTTGTAGCCAAGGCAACAGTTACAATATTTTGAGTCCCAGCTGTTATGAATGGACTCAAAATCTGACCAAAAAAAAGTGCTGGTTATTTTAATTTTGGGGGTCACAATAAGGATACAATTGCAACAAAAACCACACATGCAAGGCTCTGGGGGTGAAGAGAGGGAAAACTCTCACCTATCACTTTGAAACACTTCACAGTTCACATCACAGTCCCTCTTAAGCCCTTGAAATTTAAATATAAGTAACCTGTATGTACATCAATCCTAATTCAGCAATTTATTAATCAATTGCTGATAATTAATTAATCAATTTATTAATCAATTAATTGATACATTTAAATGTTGTTGCGTGTCCCTTTGTGAAATGCACTAGGTGTCATTAAACAGAAGTTCTGTGTGTGAAATCCTGTGTCCATGAGTTGGGTGAAAAAAAATACATTACTTTCTAGATTTTCAGGTTTACTAAATGGTGTGAATTTCAATATGTGCTCTTACTGTTTGCATTTGGCCATTTGAAATTTAGATCTGTATAATGAGGAATAATTGATCTGCAGTTGTCTGGCATTCTGAGCAACTTTAATGAGCTAGCAAGCAACATTTATTTAAAAATTTTATCTCATACATTCTAAAATGAGACAAAGAGTATACGACATATAAGATGGAGAGAGACAATTGACAAGGGACAGAGGGACAGAACACAGGGAATGGCTCCCACTGCCAGAGGGCAGGGCTGGATGGGATATTGGGAATTAGGAATTGTTCCCTGGGAGGGTGGGCAGGCCCTGGCACAGGGTGCCCAGAGCAGCTGTGGCTGCCCCTGGATCCCTGGCAGTGCCCAAGGCCAGGCTGGACATTGGGGCTGGGAGCAGCCTGGGACAGTGGAAGGTGTCCCTGGCCTTGGCAGGGAGTGGAAGGAGAAGAACTTCAAGAACTTCATTTAAACCCAAACCATTCCATGATTCTCTTCAATGACTCTAAGATATTATAATTTGATAGCTGATTGCAGATTGCAGTTTAATAAACACTGACACTATTTCCCACATGACTTCCAAAGAGGAGTCTTGTGCCCCAAATCCATTGATTTGGCAGGTAGTTCTGGAGGAACAAGGAGGGGCACACTTGGTTTCTTAATATGTCTTGACTGTGAAACTATTTTTGGCTAAACTATTCATTAGGTTGTTTGCTGTCATTCACAAAGAATGACCACAGCACTACAGTTTGTTCCTGTCCCTCACGAAAATACGGAGGTGTGTCCTCAAAAAAGTGCAGCAGTTGCTTTTCAGCTTTGGGTGACAGACACAAGAAATAAAGACACATTTCTAGCCTTCTACTTCCACACTCTCTTCCTTATAAAATTCTATTTTACAGACCTTAACATTTAGAAAAGAAAAAACATATGAGAACAGAAGAGTAAAAGGAAAAGCACTGAAATAAATAAAAAAGTAAGTACCTCAGTCATAACTGTGGTCTAAACTGGAAAGAAAAGCCCTAATGACAAAGAAACACGCTTTTTGCTGAGTATAGGTTTTTTCTGAGTCCTATTATCAATCATAGCTGTTCACAGAAAAAAATAAAATGCTGAAATAACAGTAATTTCATAAGAAATCTGCTTTTAACCAGATCCAATTCTCTCCAAGGGAGGAATCAGTAGTCATTCCCTATTTCTGATTTCCCCTTCTTTACCAGTTGCCAGAATTTTTTTTTTGTTTTTTTTTTTGTTGGTTTGTTTGTTTTTGCAAAACCCCACGTGTAACATGAAAGTGGGCTTGTTTTGTCAAATAATTTGCTTTTGTCTGGGTGCTGATGAGCAGCATCCTTTGCCAACCAGCATTTTGACTTTTGTGCGCTGCTGATCCTGAGCACAGCAACAGCAGAAAATTATGGACTCTGTTGGTTGTTCTTCAGAATGTTTGGTTTTATTACCTTTTTGGATTATAATTTATGGATTTCAATAATTACACACACAGACTTGAATCTCATCATTATCTCATCATTACACTTGGACAACACTAAATATTACAGTCAAAAGCTGAAAAACTTTCTTTAGAAACTGTACTACTGAGTTACATTTCAGCAGCAAATTATTTTTTCTGTATTGTGATGAAAATAATATCAATTTGGGCTCTAAATATGTACAGATAAATCTATTTTGGAGCAATACTTTACTGAGGTGTGGAGAGCCTGTGGGGACAGGGTTGCTGAGCATTTCTTCCTCCAGACTTCATCTGCTTCTTCCATTTATTTGTACTACACATGAAAGCTTTTCTAGGACCAAACTTTTTTTCAGGAAAATCTATGGATTCGACTTTCCATTGTAGTCTCCTGGCACTGTGAAAGGAACATGAACTGATGGATACAGTTGTTTTCTCAACCCCAAAGTCTTTAAGAGATCCCAGGCTTCCTCTTGGCCTGCAAGGATTACCTGGTGTTTCTTCTGGAGTTGCAGATCCTTATCCAGCCTTTCCACAGCTCCATATGACATTCAACACTTCAGCTCTTGCTGCTTCTGAAGCAACTCTCTTTCATGAATAATTAAACTCACTGTAGAAGAGAAGAATTAGTATGAGGCAAATTGGAGCAGGGCAGGAGGGAGATGCTTCCATAAGAAATATGGCATGATTAAAAATCCAGTACATAAATCATGGGTCTGCTTAACAAAAATGAAAAGTGTCTCATAGTGCCGTATTTGGGATATTGGGAAGAAACTTCAGCAACATGGGCAGGGACACCTTCCACTGTCCCAGGCTGCTCCCAGCCCCAGTGTCCAGCCTGGCCTTGGGCACTGCCAGGGATCCAGGGGCAGCCACAGCTGCTCTGGGCACCCTGTGCCAGGGCCTGCCCACCCTGCCAGGGAACAATTTCTGTCAGAGCCCCACTGATTTATGCCAATAAATCAGACTCCAGTCCAGCAGCCTTTTTGCAACACAACACTGAAGACCAGTGATGGCACTTTTCATATTTCTGTCTCTTTTTCTGAAGGAGGACATTTCAGTAATTGTGTGCCATTTTCACTGAACATTTTACATGTATGAGAGCATTCTGTCATTGTGGCATGCATTGCCAGCTCAGAAAGAAAAGAGAGGCCTGAACTACCCATTTGTTACAATTGATACATATTTAGCTTGTCCTATGTTACTTCTGCCTGCAGTGGTACTGTTTACATAGCAAAAGGTAGAAGCAGTTGCTTCAAAAGCACTGTGCAAACTTTTATGCCCATTCCTGTGTGTGCACACACACTTTGCTGCTACAAACAGAAGCAGAGGTATAATTGCCTTTGCTCAGTTTGGCTGTCCTCCAAAAATGATGCAGAAAGTCACTTTTCAAAACTATCCTTAGCTGAACTTCCCAAAGTCCTGGAGCTGACTTTCCAGGAGCCATATGTATGGTTTGGGCACATGTTGCTATTTTGCTGCATGTTGTGGGAGGTATGCACACAAGGACGTAGATAGAGCTGCATTTCCATATGTAGGATGACTTTTTTTAAAGGGAAAAACATGTATGACCAGAATTTGTCTCCACAGTTTTGGAGAATGGTGCAAAAAGAACATATACAGCAAGATGCTCAGGCAGGCTCTGAGAGGGAACATGGGGAAATGATTTATTAGAGAAACTTGTTTGTCTGTGTTGGTATCAAAGAGGCAAAACAGTGTCCATAGCACCCAGCATCTTTAAATTATAAACTCCAATTAAGTGATGCAGAATAATCTTCAGCATTCCATCTGGCAGCTATGAGGAGAGAGGGAGAACAGCAGCTAATGACATTAATCAAGGCTTGAAGCAGACAGGTTCAAGTACTGCAGGCTTTGCTTTAAAAAATGAGCTGAGGACAGGGTTACTCTTTGAATAACATTCCAAAAAAACTTCATGCAGCCCAAGAGAGAGAAGCAACATTAACCTGGGCCGCTTCCTTTAACTCTTAGGCTGCTGGCCTTACTGCAGCCACATGACCAGAATGCTCTCATTAGCTATTGATTGCTCAAATCATACAGGGGGTTAATACTGAAGTGTTGGAAAGAAATTTTAGGAACACCAATGCCAGGCACTGGTGTCTGCATAGGGAAAAAACTGTGAATCTGAATGTCACAAGGGCTCAACAAGCAAAACATAATCTTATTTTAAAAAATCAAAACAAACTAACAAGTGATCCAGGAAATCACCAACCCATTTTAACATGTAATGAATGTGGTGGTTGGGAGTGGACATTTCTCGGAGACCACAAGTGACAGGACAAGGGGAAATGGCCTCAGGCTGGCCCAGGGAAGGCTCAGGGTGGACATAAGCAGGAATTTCCCCATGGAAAGGGTGGTCAGGCATTGGCAGGGGCTGCCCAGGGAGGGTTGGAGTGCCCATCCCTGGAGGTGTCCCAGGAAGGGCTGGAGGGGGCACTCAGTGCTCTGGGCTGGGGACAGGGTGGGCATCGGGCACGGATGGGACTCGGCCTTGTAGCTCTTTTCCAATTTTAATGATTCTGTGAGTTTTTCCCGATAGAATCTTTGATGTTGGGAAAGGAATGCATTACTTTTCTTTCTATAGTTATATACCACTGGTGTTTTTGTGTGGTCTGGCTTTAACCTGTGTTTTAAACCACAATAACAAATTTGAATCCTCTGAAAGAGGCTTCATAATTTCTGTAGCAATAAGGTGTTTCCATCAAATGTTGAGAAAGAACCAAACAAATTATATTGGTATTTGAATGGATAAATGTTATTTTCACTACTGAATTAATAACTTCAATTTATATTATACTAAAGCTTTTGGAATTTTGGAATCTACAAGTTCATGACAGAATTGAGAATAAGCCCTTCTCCAGATCCAACGGGGAACAATAACAGGCCCTTAGCTGAGGAGGGATTGTTGGGGATTTTCTGTGACTCTTTTTCTTGTTTACATGTTTCAGTAAAATCAGACTATTCCTATCTTATTAGGAATAATAAATTACTTACAGATTGAAGGATTTTTGGCCCAGGCTGAACACCAAGCTTGAGCTAAGATTAAAATTCTCAGAACCTTAACTTTTTTGACAAAAACATGAACGTGCCAAATGCCTGCTCAGTAAAAATCTGAAATAATCATTTGAGAATGAAGGCATCAGGAAGTTCTCTGAGAAAGTTATTTTTTATGTGTTGTTTCCCAGTGTTTACCCAACCTCACTGCAGAGTTTCCAAAGGCACAGGCTACCTCTGCTTTATTCCACAGAGTTTTCATCATTCAGGAGTAAAACAAAAGTTGCAGGGACACTTTTATCAAAATATCACCTCATTCCTGGAAGTTCTGGTCTCACTAAAAGAGGCCAATAGTAAAAATAAAATTTTAGTATTTTCTTTTACTCTTTTGGGAATATTGAATCCACTTAAGCTTTGTTAATGCAATTACATAATTTTAAATACTGCTATACATTACATATTTCTACAGTTGCTAATTCAAAGGAAAAAGAAAATCAGGCTGAATTTGACCAAGAGAAGCAATAACTGAGTCTTTCTTTCCACATCAGGGAGCAGGGAGAAAGAGATCATGTGGACTTACTGAAATCAATACAGAATATCTGTACATATTAAAGATTAGGGTCAATAGAGCATTACCTTAAACATTTGGATTTTTGAGAATTTTATGGACTAAATATAAATAATATTAAGCCTCTGAGGAAATTCTCAGGCAATTAAGGGGATAACTTGATGCCAGAAAAATGACAGAGTTCAGCTGAGGATGGAATGGCTCTCTTTCTCCTGACTTTTAGCAGGTGGAATTTTTTAGTATTTAGAAACTGAAAAGGGCAGAAACAATAGCTCCGGTATTTTTGTCTTTAGATAAATACAAATTATATTAAGCTACATACAGTTTTTTGAATCATTCCAGTTTGGGGGACTTTGGGGTAATTCTTATGACATGACATCAAGAGATCAAGCCAGGATTTCTTTTTTTTGTTTGTTTTTGTTTGTTTGTTTGTTTTAATTATCAGAATGAATTTATGATTACCAATAGGTTTTTCTTCCTTGTTTCTGGTTTTTATTGACCATGGGCAGGCTATGGCAGTAAATCATTGCCATCTGCTCTGCTGCCTCTGCAGAGTCATTTTCCATTTCCATCTGCCAGAATTCCCAAGGAAACAGCCCAGCAGTTGCACCTGATTTCCTGGGATGCTTCCCCCGTTGATGAGATGTCCTTCTGGTGTGGGACACTTCCCAGGGAGAGCAGTTCCTGTTTTCAGGGCTTCATTTCCATGGTCACTGCTGGCAAACCACCTCCATCCACTACTCCCTTCCTAGGAGCCCTGAATGACCCTTCCCAAGGATAACACAGCCTGTGGAGGAGGTTTTCTCTGGAAGCACCAAGGGGGATGCCATGGGAGTGTGATCCTGAATGGATGAAGCTGGAAGGTTTCACCCCCTGGCTGTCAGCTGTTGCCTTGTGCTGGTGCTCAGTGCACTTCCATGGTAAATAAGGTGGGAAGAAACAGGAAAGCTGTTCCACCATATGTTTTTGGAACGGAATCAAAAGGAAAATATCAACTGTAATACAGAAAAAGTCAGTGGTTTTTGTTTTTTTTTTTTTTTCCTGAGAAAAACAGGGTATAGGAAAGTGATTGATAAGTAAGAGTTTGTCCCCACTTTCTGTTAAAGGTCTTTTGAGCCCACAGCTTCTGTGAAAACTGACAGCAACTCACTGTCTTTACTTTCACTTTTCTTCTTGCCTGGAAGCACAGGCCAGATTTCCTTTGCAAGTTCCCCATTCAGAGAAGAGTTCTCCATTACAAACAAGCTCCTCTGCTTGGGATTAGATGCATATGGCAGCAGTGGGATCCAAGGGTGGGGATCAGCTGTCCTGTCTTAGCATCAGAATTCTTAGCTTGATGCTTACATGGACTTTTCATTAAAGTCATTACTCTTCAATAAGGTCTCTGCAAATGAGACAGATAATCCTTAATGAAAAGGCTTTTAGGTTCAGTTAGTCTAAAGGTATTGAGCTTCCACCAAAAGAAATATCTGGTTTGAATTACTGTTATCTCCTGAGAAAGCTGATTTGATTTCCTTTTCCAAGTGGAACTTCACCATTGCTTGCTTGTTACTCCAAACATACACAAGATATTAGTTTAGCTGCTTCTTTATACTCAGACCCAATCTCTTCACTTTGCTAGGATATTCACTTTTCCAAACTGGATTAAAACATGCACATGAAAATGAACCAAAAAGAGTCCTTTTGACACTTAGGCAGAAGCATAAATAGGGAACTCTGAACAACCTGGTCGAGTGAAGGTGTCCCTGTCCATAGGGTTGGAATGAGATGATCTCTAGGATCCCTTCCATCCCCAAATATTCTGTAATTCTATGGCTTTATGTTATGTGTTCACTGAAAGGGAAGTGTTCCAATACATTTCAAATAATTATGTTTTAATTCCCCACCCACCCCCCACCAATAGCTTTTTCAGTATATTCTCCTGAATGGGGAGGTTGACTTTTAAGCATTAGCAACACATTATTATTTTGTACAAAAAGCAAGAGAAATACCTTAAATATTATTTTAAAAAATTCAATTAATGGACAAGCATGGACAGAACAAAAAGAGTTTTCAGTTAACAGAGCTGTGATAATTCTGTACAGGGTAAAGCAGAAACACAGTAATTTCCTTGGATAACCAGACTGTTGCTTGCATTTTCTCCTTGCAGGGTGCAAGTGCTAATGTTGTGTTTGCCTGATGAAACGATGGCTGAGGCAATCAGTTCCTGTCAGTAAAATTCAGCTTAAGGTTTATCATGGAAATCCATGAAAAGTGATATAGACAGTTACAACTGAACATAAGGTGCACAAAATTATTCTTTAAATTATTGATATTATACTTTTATATATAAATACAATTATTGATATTGATACTGTTTTCACTGTAAGGAATGGAAATACCTTAAGGATTTATGTAGGATAGAATTTACTCATTCCAGAACCAGGCATATCTTTTGATTGGTTGTGATTTTATCTAAACTGGAGTTAAATACAATTTGGGATTAAAAAATTCAAAGAGAAGCATGGGGACATGGCTCTATAAAGTTCCTGTAGCTCTGATGGAGTATAAATATAATAATAATATTTTTTAATATTGAACTCATGAGTTTTGGGCTGGATAAGCAAATATTGATTTAGCAGTTGCAAAGGAATTAAAATACTGGGTCTCAGTCACAATTTCATTTTTATTTTATATCCCCAGATCTGTTATTGATAGACAGTGGAAAAGTCAATCCTTCATTTTAGTATGGTTAAGATAAAATGTAGGATGGAGCAGGAATACTTACTCAGGATGAATTAGAAACTGTCTGCAAAAGCAGTGTTTCCTGAAAGAGATATCAATATTTTTTAGCCTATTTCTTTCAAAATATACAAGATATGACAATTTTCTACCAAGCCACTGCAGACTTCCAAATCTACTCTATCAAAGTACAACAATAATTTTTTGGAACAATGATATATTGTTGGAATTGGATGATCTTCAAGGTCTCTTCCAATCCAAACTATTTTATGATCATAAAACCAGAACCAAGGTGCAGATATATAGTTACTGAATGGTCTGTTGGCTTCAATGGCTCCCCCATTAAGCTCATCCACAGCCATCTCTTAATCTTCCTGGCAGTGTTTTGTGGTTATGTTTGAGGACCATAAATATTATTTAGGTTACTTCTCTCTAGACTGCATGGAATTTAAGAACTAATGGAAATAAAGATGCAACTTCCTTGACATTTGTTAGTTTAAAGTATTTTCAATAACGGCTTCCATGAATTGGTTGGACGTTTTTCCATTAAATGAAATCTCATTTGGAGGTGGAGGGGAGAGAACAGAAGTAAAGCAGATTTTAAGGACCAGAGCCCTCACCTGAAGGCAGGATTGGTAATGGGAGCTTTTCTCTTCCTTTTCTCTGCAAAGTAAATTTCTGACCCATTGCTGAACTGAACTAACCTTACAGCTTTAACTTGGGAGAGCTTAGAGGTGCTGACAAAGACACTTGAACATGAGAAGGGATTTTAAAATCTTTTCTAAGCTTTGCCTTGACTATGCCAAGGTGCAGGACTGGCTGTTCCAGCCATTTGCAGAGTTTTCCCCAGTTACCTCTGATAGAAAAAGGTTTTAAAATCATAGAAAATTTGGGGAGCTAGGCTTGGTAGGCCATGGGAAAATGCTATGGGTAGGCCCTGGGAAATGTTAGGCCTTGTGTTTGCTAGATTATGTGAAACTACAACTGTGTAATCAGTATATGATAAATGATATAATTGTTAGATGTGGTGATTGCTTAGGAATTAAATATAATTATTGTTTAATCATAAGAAGAATCATGAGAAACTATGTTCATGGGTCTGAGGGGATCACGAGAAATCCATGCGTGGATGAAATCAATGTATACAATAGAACAACATAAGTTTAATAATTAATATGCAGTTATAGAACGATAGAACATAAAACATGTTCAGCTCGAAGCCATGTCAGAGTCAGATTTGGGTCTGTACCCCTGACACCCAGAGCTCTTCAATAAAAGCACCTGCATATAATAATTCCATGATTATGTGTTCCTGAACACTAACACCTCCAGCAGGAGTTTGAGCTCAGGGACCGGGGCCGGATCCTGTCTGGAGGTGGCTGCAGACAATGATAGAGGCAATTAACAGCCACTTGGGTGATGGCAATTAGCAGGGAAATACTCACTGCATTCCTCCAAATCTGATAAACTCCCAGACCAGTGCTGCTCTGGCCATCAAGGACTCCACATGGAATGGCCAACAGGCAGCCCAGGCAAGTCTTGCTAATATGCACAATATTTTGGATATTCAAGGCAGATGAAACAACAATGCTCTGAATACATACCAACTATTACAGGATTAAAAGCAGGTTTGGTCAAGGTGCATTGTTTGTTTAATTGCATGTTCATTTTTGGAAATCATCTTAGTTGATGATGTAAGTGAAACAACGAAATGGAAAAGGGGCTGAAAAGTTACCTGTCGGAACCCAAGGCATTCCTCTCCGTGCCCCAAAACCCGGACAGGGGTCTGGGCGGCCCTGGCAGGAAGCCAAAAACACTTGGGGCTTTGATTTCAGCCCATGGGACAAATTACCAAGCTTATATGAGGAGTCACAAGTCACAAAAGTTTAGACAACACAGCAGCAGTAGTTAGAGGGTGAAAGGAAAAAATTTGGGATTTGGTACAGGGGGGTCTAAAACCCTAAGATGGAGGGATTGGGGCGTGCCCTATCCTTCTTCCTTCTTCTTCCTAACATCCATCTTTTAGGTGATGTTAGCATTTTTAGATTGGTTTAGAGTAGAAAGTCACTGTCTAAGATAGGTGTTAGGGATTGGCACACAATTGTAAATATCTAATACGTGGTTCATAGTATAAAAGATAGCACCAGCCCCCTTGGGGGGCAGTGCGCCTTGGACTGACCTGCTAGCCGGAGCTCGGCGGGTCAGACAGAAAATATTTTAGATAAGAGACAATAAACATCACTGAGAACAAGAGCAGAAGACTCCTGACTCCTTCTTGGACAGCTGGGTTGGGAAAAGCGGCTTCCACCAACATCAGGGGTCATCTCAGAGAGCACAGAAGACCCCGACAGTTACCAACTGCCAATAAAAGAGATGTTTCCATAGAAACAGCCCTTCAGCATTGAACAAGTAGTTTATTAACGCAGTCCTATCACCTGAATTTCATAGGCATCACATATTTCTATTTATGACTGTGTTTCTGACCTCTTTCCTACATTTCAGTGTCACCTTGAATGTTCTCATTGTGACTCCTGTGGTCATCTCTAGTGGATTCAATAACATTCCTACCAAGGAGCAGGAGACAGAACATTCCTTGGCAAACAGCTGGGCCATGGCTAAATTCCGCCCTCAAAATCCCATTATCTTAAAATTACTCTTTAAATGTAAATGAGGGCTTACAAGGCAGAAACGCTTTACACTTTTGTGTTTGCCTGAAATGAAATAATACAGCTCATCCTACTAAAAAGCTGATGTATTCATTGCATATAAATGTTTCAAATAGGGAACAATAAAATCTCTGTCTAAAATTAGAAAGAAATGGAAATTTTTACTTCAATTATATAGACTGTTTTGCCAACTTCTAAAATTTAGCAGCATTTCTTATGGATATGGAAAGAAAGAGATTTAAATACAAATTGATTCTAGGTAACTCTTTCAAGGAATGATACAGCTGACAAATTATGTGCTTTTTGCTGTATAATTCCATAAAACACTCCAACCAAAGAATGAAGATCGTGTAAGAAGTTTTATTCTAAAAGTTCAAAGTTGAATAGTTGTGAAAAAATTCAAATCCAAGGGTTTGGGTATAAATGTTAAAGATTCTTGATACTTCCTGAGGTTGTGAGGAGGAGATAAATTCTGTGTCTGTCTGAGGCAAAAACGAATGGAAAGCAACAGGAGGTGAGTTATTTCTTCCATTGATAATAAAAACTCTTGCAGGAAAATGCTCTCTATAAAGGAATTAATAAAAATATAGGCCTAAATTCTTTATTGATGAACGTCTCAGTAATGATCACACTAATTTCTTTTTCTGTACCATAATTGCGTTTTGAAATTAATGTTCCTACATGATAATAAGTTTGATTAGAAGCTGTTTTTCCTATTTCAGCCCTTTGGAATGAGAAGATTCCTGTCTTTTTTTGTTGTTTAGTAACACTTGAAGCACATGAAGTAGGTTTAAGTTTTAGCAGGCTATGGACAACCTGACATCTTTCAAAATGATTCAATGAAGAACCACAACTATCCCATAATAAAAGCTTTTTCTGCTTCTGTGATCTGTATGTTTAAAGTGTGTCTGAAAGTGAATGAAAAATGAAGAATCTATAATTCCTAAATTTAAGTTGAGTGCCTGATGCTAAAACTCATGTGGATCAATGTTTCTTCTCGTTAACCAGATATTTACCAATTTTGGAAATCAAATAGCAAGAAGATGGGAGATTTTTGTCTGTAATCTCTTGTTCTTATCCTTTAATGACTGTTATAAGCAATTATCTTGACATGTCAGTGAGAAGGGATAGAAAACACCAGGCCAAGAGTAGGCTTGTCCCAGAAAGCAGCACAGTCTGGGACACAGCTGTAGGGCTTCAACTCTACGGCACAGGCTGTCAAACGTCGAGGGCAGGAGCAAGAATGAGGGAGAGATCTTCTGTGTGGTTTCCAAAAGGGTTTATTCCAAAGAAGAGTCAGGGACGAGAGACTGAGAACACAAATGTGCAGGAGCTTATATATGAGGGAGGTCTCAAGGGGAGGGTACAATCTTTAACCATCAGGGAAAACACAGGCAGGATCACAGGGCAGGATTCACAATATACAAACCAATGGGGAACCCAAGGGGAGGGGAACAGATCAAGCAAACCAATGGGGCTTTGAACATTAAGGGGTTTCCAATGGGATTTCATTCGATTCCAGGGATTTCCAGAGCAAGGGGCAGGTACCATGTGGGATTGACAACGCAGAAGGAGGAGGAACAGAGAACATTCTATAACAAGGGGTAGGTGTTTGGGAACATGGACAGCTAGGGGGGATCGTATAACTTACACTGAACCAACAAAGCAGGCGGGAAACAGAACAAACTATTAGGGACAAACACACACTGCGACACTCTGGAATAAAAGATAGTAATTTACAAGAAGCAGTTACACACATCTGTAAAATAACTTCACTGTGTGTACTGCTTGTGCACAGCAGTGCCAAAATCTGACAGATGAGATAGGTTCAAATGAAATAGTGTTCTTTGTAATATTGTTTTTTGAACTATGAAAAAAAAAAGCACATGTCCCTCTCTACTCTTTTGCTCTGAAACATTATTGTAGCTGCTGGTTCTGTTTAGAACTTATAAAAGGTTTCCCATCAGCTGAAAAAACCACATCCATGTCATGAAGAAATAACTGGAGAAAAGTATAATATTCCAGCTGCCACTTAGGACTGAGGGCAGGGACACTCCTGTAGCAGCGTGGGCAGATAATGAGTTGCCGCTACCTTCCCAAAAGCATCTCCCTATGAAGGCGTCGGGGCAGGTGTTGCCACATACAAGCTGGTTTGTGCTGGGCAAACTGACCGGCCCCTGGGATGGCTGAGAGGGGCCTCGCCCAGTCACATCTCTCCCCAGGCTGCAGCCATTTCACTGGCCAGAACCTGAAGGGGTGTAGAGATCAGAGCAATGGAAGTATGCAGGCCGGGTTTTTCAAATGCCCTATAAAAGGAAAGGCTTGAGAATAAACTCTCTCTGTTGCCACATGAACATGGGAGTGAGTGGTCTCTTTGTCTCCAACCCACTCCCCCCCAAGATGACGTTACAGGCAGGCACACAAACAACCACACAGTCCACACAAACACACACTACAGACAGCTCAGGTCAGCGAGTGAAAGACGGGAAGGGTCTTTTGTATTTTGTTCTGATGGGTTTAATAACGCCCCATCAAGGCAGTCCAGGGACAGAAGACAGGAAACAAAGGAGTGTCCAGCTTTAAATATTGGGTAAAAGGGGGTGGAGATGTTCTCATCAGGGTCCAATAATCTGAGGGCACAGGGGCAGTACACAGGTGGGACAACCAATAGGGAATGCCAAGGTGGATATGCAGGGATACAGGGGCCAATGGGGAAACAGGCAATAGAGAACTTTCTAGAACTGGGATATATATGGGCAAAAGGGGCAGGTAAGGCCAACAGGCCAATGGGGAGGATAGAACTGGGGTTAATTAACATGCTGCTGCAGAGCACTGGGAGGGAAGCCTTTTTTTCCTCTCTGTGTGTTGTGAGGTGTTCCCACACCTATGGTATGCCCTTCCAGGCCATGGCCATTGGTCTTTCTGTGCACTTCAACAATGTCCTTCCCTGTGCACGTGAGACCCCCACAGTGTGCTGGAAAACAATCTCCATTTCAAATAAACACCCAGCGGAGGGACATATCTGTCAAAAGTTCCTGCAGCAGCTGCCCACCCCAAGGGCATCTTTAGGAGGATTAAATTATTCCTGTGGCTGCAGAGATGCAGAATTTTGGTGTCAGAAGGCTATGAAATCACCTTGTGCCTCCAGCCCAGACCCCACGATACAGCACTCCACAAACCCATCCCAGAGAGGGAGCAGGTCTGTCGTGGAAAATTATTTGAAAGATGCATTTGATGCAAAACTTTTGACCACCAACATCTGGAGTAGCTGATAGCCACATCCCTGTCTGCTTTTAGCAGCCTGTGGGCTTGTTTATTCTTGTGAGTGAAGTCATGGCATGAATGGAAGATCTATGTTTCTAATTCTTCCAGGGTTTTTCCCCTTTTGTGAGATAATTTGCTAATTTTCTGAACAGATAGTGAAATAAAACCCCTCCCTTCCTTCTACCAAAGTATCTCAGCTTGTCTCCAGCAAAGTAAATCAAAACAGTCAGTCAGCCACTGGACTGCATTCAAAATACTTCGATTAATGTTGGAGTTAATTATAACAGTAAATAACATAAAAATAGTTCTAAAGATACGAATTTATTGTATGACAACTGGAGTAATAGCAAGTATAGATCATTTTGCAAGAGGGAAAAGTAAATATTTATGTGTTTATCTGTAAGGTGCTATGAAAGCTCTGAGTGTAAGAGGCTTAAAAAGCAGAGTGCTTAGTAAGTGGGAACATCAAATCTGATAGTTTTGCTTTACCACACATAAAATAAATCAATGAAAGAAAAATGTTACCACCTAGTGATAAGTGAATCACATGTTCAGCTAGTTCCAAAAATAAATGTAACACTGTAGAGTCAGAATATCTTATTTTCTTCAACATTATGATATCATTGAGTTCAGCTATAAAGGAAAGTTTCCATAGCATGGTGGTGTATTAAAATAAAATATCAGTTAGTGTAGGATGCATGGAAAAAAAGGAGACACATCCTAACATTTGTTTTATCTTGCACATTTTATTCACTGCTTTTATTGTGAGACAAAACGCTTTGAAACTTAGACCCACTTAGCAGGTGCCTGGGAGGGAATCCTGAATGCACTGGTGAGTTACAAAATGCTTTCAGAGTATAACTAAAGGCAGTTTGTTTCATCCAGCTTTACTTCTCTGCTTTACCACCTTCTGCTCCAGGCCCTCAAAGTTCCAGTGAGGTGAGGGAGTAGGGAGGGTACCAGAGGCTTGTGGAACAGCCACATTCCCATTTCCACTGGAGGAGGATCAGTACCTGCCCCAGGAGCAGAAGCTGTGCTGGGAAGAGTGTCCGGGCAGGCAGCACTGGGAGAAGGGCATCCCAGGGCTCGGGTAGAAAATGTGCACAGGGACCCTTTGCATTCACCCTCCTCCTCCCCTGAGCAGCTGAGGCACCAGGGCTGCTTTAACTCCACCAAGCACCAGCAGGCTCTGATGTGTGCAGTATTTTTGGGGAAACACTCCTCCAGACTGGTAGGAAAAGGGAGTTAAGGGAGCAGCTCAGTACCAGTGGAAGATGCTCTTGTTTGTGCAGGAGAATCAGCCCCAACATGACTTCACTCCCTGTCAGAGCTTAAAATCCTCTCTATCAACCACACCACTGAATTTGTGACATAGCCCAGCTCAGCTGGGCCTGGTCCTGACTCAGTGACCTCAGTGCTGCTTTGTTTTTAGAAATTTATATGAAATCGGTCCATTGACAGCATCGCTCCTGTGGTTCATGTTCAGCTCATTTTTAAGCAAATGAGTAAATCTCATTCTTCAAAGGGAAAAGCAGAAGTCATTAATGAAAGTTACATTGCTGTGAACAACACATTATGTTATTCAGTATAGCTGACTTTGACTTTTCATTATAAAGTCTCAGGCTCTTGAGGAAATGACTAAAGAAGAGAGAAAATTGAAAGCTGCCTTTAGGTACCTTTTCATTATTTGCACAGGTATAAATAGAATTTATTCAAGAGGTGGTTAAATCACAGAAATACAGGTTTCTAGTGTATCATTCTATAGATACTAACAATGAGCTTAGAATCGGGGGAGTTAATTACAAGAAAGATAACAAATTCTATTAACATGACAAATTATTCAGTGCTAGAAATCCAATGTGCAGAAGAACCCCACCGTTTTGAACACTAGAATGGGATAGAAAACTATTCAATAAACAACATATGGTAGAGAATTTCCCTGTGTTGCTTTCACTTGTTGCATGGATATAAAAACAAGATATCTTAAAAACCAAGAAAAAATTGCTCTTGTTTCATTTTATTTTATATATTTTTAAAATCTAAAATCAACTAGTTGATATAAACATTTCAATATTCCAACCATGAGAGGCAGAGTAGTTTTTAATAATCCAGACTTATTCTCTATATAATTTCTTTGAACTCCAGTTGATCCTCTACAAAAGTGCCATTAATAACCAGCATTATTTACATTGTAGTTGCATTAAAAATTGCATAAAATTGGATCTCACTTATGCCAGCTATGAGATAAAATATCTGGGATACATCTCACATCTAGGAGAAATATCCCAGCTTGCAATAAGGCATGGGTACTCATGCTTTAAAATGTCCATTAACAAAAATAAGATCTTGAGTGTAGCTTACACTCTTCTGCAGCAGTGATCCAGTTTTTTTTCTTTGAAACCATGGATGCCAGGAGTTGTCCTTCATTCCCAGCTTTCTTCTGATGGGAGGAAGAGTTCTGTGGTTTGTTAATCTGTGCCTCCTTGCATTGGAGTTTCATGCTCCAGGAGTTGTGTGACTTTGCTGGCCAGCTGATGCCATCTGCTGGGGTCTGCCTAAAGAACTGAACTGATTCACCAGATTTTTCTGGGGAAGTCACTCAATTTTAGTTAAGGCCAGCTTAAACGAACTTATTTTTTTCTCTGGGTCTCAGTTTCTGAGGCAATGAGTTCATGCAAGACAACAGCTTTACTCACAAGTCTCAGTTGATTGTCATTGGTTTTTTGTGTTGCATTGCTCATTTAGCAAATTTTCAGATCTCCAAAAATTGCTGACAGGAGCAGCATAATCCAAGGGTTTTGAATACAAGTTATAGTTACTGAGATTATTTAAATGATTACTTAAAGAAACTTTATCTTATACATTCAGGTTTAAATGTGTGATTTGTAATTGTTGCCATCCATAAAATATTTCATAAATGTGTGTGTGTGTGTATATATATATATATATATATATAGCATTTGTTTAACTGGCCTACTGCTCTGCCAGGTATAACAAGACACAGCTGTAACATGGTTCCATGACCTGCTGGACTTTCTCAAAAGTTTCAAGTTCAATATTTAATAATAGAAATTGCTGTGTTGAGCGATTAGACAGAAGTGTTTGGGCTCTGTTGGTTTAGAAGAGAAGGATCTTCATCTTCTCCAAAGTGGAGGAATTGCCATGGCAGTTCTAAGGGAAGTAGATCCCACCTGGAAACCTCACTGGCCCTGACTCCCCTGGAGCAGCAGGTTCCAGATGGAAATAAAGGCACAGAATGAGTCTGAGTGTGTAGTGGTGCTGTCCAGAGGTTCCCACAAAGCCTGAAGCACAGATCCCTTCCACTGGATGGGTGTGATGGTGCTCTTTTTTCTTCTTTCATTTATTCAGTTGTCTTTACTACACTGACTGAGCCAAAACTGTAGCAATGGAAACATAAAATCTGTTGTTAGAAAATGAAAATACAGGAAATGTGACAGGATGTAAATTTTCCTTCCCAAATCAAATGATTTCTGAAACAGCAGGTACAGGCCTTTGGGTTGGTCAGAGTGTGACAGAAATGTACATACCAAGAAAAACAGCTTAATACTTGTTAACGTTGCTACTGTTTCATGAAGATGTGTTGTGAATGACCCCACTCAATGACTTGGCACTTAGGTAGTGTTTGTGTAGAGAAGGAGGGAGAAGAGTTTTGAAAATCCCTTTTGAATGTATTCCTGTATCTATTTAATGAGGTCTCCACCTGCCAGTGAAACATGGAATTACCCCAGATGGAGCTGATGTCTCCTAGAGGTCCTGGAGGCAGCACTGCTGACAGCCCACTGTGACACTGGGATATTTCAGGTGGTGGCTGTTGGGTCCCTGGGGTGGTACCAGAGCAGGAGGCACACTGTGTGTGCTCAGCACAGGTGGATTTGGGAATAACCCCACTCAGAAGAGTTACCCTGGGTTTGCTGTTGTTTAGACACGACTCTGTTCCTTCTGTAAACCTGCACATGTGATTTCTTTCAGACACTTCCCTTAAATAAGCTTTAAGTAAGTCTGATGAGGGGATTGGGAATTCCTGATCCCTACCCCAGCCCTGTCCCCTCTGGTAGCCTGCACTGATGAAAATTACTTAGATTAGTGCAATTTGCTGAAACACTGCCAGGGTGAAATTCCTCTAATGGCTGCAAGAAGAGACTCTTGGCATTTGATGCACTGAAATTCTGTGATTGTTGCAAGATCTCTGAAGCACATAATGTAAATGATAATCTGGATTGTCCTTCTGAATTCCACATCATGCAAGAGCTGTACATTTTAAATGCCTTTAAGGGGAAGAAGGAACAATCATTGTGTGATCAGTAAGGCTTTTTTTCAGACATATGATTATCTTTGTCCTAAACCTTCTGACCAGCAATTAATTCCTCTGATCCATTACAGTTTCCAGCATTCAGAGCTGCCCTGAAATGACAGATGCCTCCTCTATTATTACTGAAGTATCACTTGCACAATTGTATTTTTGTCACACACAAGCTTTTTACTGAAGCTTATTTCAAAGTGTATTTCCTTAATATGTGAAGGTGGCTGGTGACATTTTTTAAATTTAATTGAACAGTTAAGATATCTGTCTTTCTGCCTTGTGCTGAAAGAAGGGAATAACAAGTTTTGGGGGTTTTTTTCTACCAAACTTAGTATTAATTGCTGTGGTTCTTTTTCTTGCTCTGAGAAAGCACTGTACTTTCAAATATTTCATTAAAGAAATAGGCTTGAATATGCTATTTCAGTGTTTCAATAATATTTTTAGTGGTATTTCATTTTTAATCTTTATTCTTAGACCAGAATTATCAAGCTATTCCATGCAGTAGTAAGTTAGATAGGCATGTGTATTCCATCTGTGGAATTTAGAAAAATATATCCCTTCCATTAATTGAAAAGAAGCTGGGACTAGACTTGTAAATATTTCCATAAAACTGAATTGCCTTGTCTCTATCTCAATCCAGCAAGTTACTAAGAAGAGAGGAAATTATAGAGTAAATAAATTTCAGAAGAATAAAAAATCATAGTGAGTAAGCTGACCATGCACAGCTCTGAGAGGATTTCCCTCCTCCTGTCAGTTCAGCTGCAGATGCACCATGGGCACATGACTTTTAGGCCTGAGTTTCGCATTTCTGCCTGATAACTCAGACCTGGGTATGGCACCTTATTTTCCTCATTTATAATAAGTATAAAAATACAAATAATGTGAAAATTGAAGTAGCTGGGTTGGAGATTCCTCTCGTAAGGATTACAGAACAACTTAAGTCCCTTCTACTTGTGGCTGGATGAGCTGGACTTATCACTCTGCAGTTGTTCCTTTTTGTCAGTAGCTAATTTTACCTGCTTCACAGGAGGTCCAGGATTTGTTTTTGTAAAGGAGAGGATTACAGAACATCATTAATTGCATCATATCACATTTGCTCTCCTTGAGACTCAAAGTAAAACACTGTAGATAAAGCAGAATACTTAGCCCTGATGATGGTACAATAGGTGATTTGGATTTGCAGGAAATTACAGTTAAATGATTATCAATTTCTTTAGAGGTAAAAAAAAAAAAAAATATTTCTTCTCCTTCCAAGTAAAGCATGGTTGGTGGCAAGGAAATGTCAGCTCAAAGCAGCCACTAAGAATTTCAGACATTAAAGGAAGAATGCAGTTTTCAGTTATATTTTAAATTTCAGTTATATTTTAGTTCTTTAGGCAGCAGGAGAACATCTACTGCTGTTTAGCAATAAAAGAAGCAACAGTTTTATTTCTGACCAATAGTCTGGGTTAAAAAAAAAAAAAAAAAGGAAGCTCTCTGTTTGGATTTATAGACATAATAGATTTCAATAGAAGCTTATCAGAGGGGTAAGAATGACCTTAGCACTTGGCCTTATTATCAAATGAGAGTTATTTAAGCGGGCAATGTACCAGGCTGCAAACAAGGTGCAACTTCAAAGTTTAAGGAAGGAGGAAAGAGAAACAGTCAAGAAGTCATAAATTGTATAATGTGAATAAAACAGATGCAGAATTTCCATTAATTAGAGACAGGTTAAATTACTTCATGAAGTTTTACTGACCTACTTCCTCCCAGTAACTGATCTCGCACCTACTTAACTGTGCTTAGGATCCTGCTATTAATGGTCTAACATATCACAACAATTTTTAAATAACTACTTTTTTTTTTTTTTTTTATTAATGAAAAGCTGACCTATTTTTTTATCCTGGAGGGTAAACGAAACTCAAGCTTTGACTGTTACAACTAATTAATCAAACCACTCTCGATGAAATGACCTCTTCTGAACTGTGTGGTTCGGGGGGGAATTGCTAAAATGTGGCATGTATTAGGTCTTTACTTCATTTAACTGCCCTGCTTCTTCCTGTGGTTATGTTGCTGTTTTCATTTCGTGTTTGGACTGCAGCAGTACTGGGAGTCAGAGCAGAGACAGAACCCTGCTGAGATAAATGAACCCCTGAGATGGCATGGATCCTGCTCCAAGCATGCCAGAGAGGCCAGGGGTTAGGAGGGAGCAGTGCTGATCCCATCCCAGTGCCAGGGGTGGTGAGTGGGAGGGATGTTGAGTGGGGCTGGATGCAGACCTGGGCACTGCTCAAAGCAGAATCCTCCAGTGATTACCTACAGAATGTATCAGCATGGTTTGCACTGGCACTTCCTTCTGGCATATCTGCCGATGGAAAACCATTCCCAGCCTGCCCACATGCAGCCTCTTGTTCTGCTGAAGCAGTCAGTCACACTCAGCCTCTCATCTCTCTACATTTTCCCTCCTCCTTTGCTCCTCAGAGCTGGAGTAAACATGTCCAAGAGCCCAGCTCACCCCTGGCTGTGCTTAGGCACACAGTCAAGGGATTGGGGCACTACTGCACATGAACACTTAGCTTACATTGTGTTTACTCAGTGCTGAGAGGTGCTAGGCACTCCCAGAGGTCCATTTACCTGGTGGTAGCAAAAGTGTTCCACTCTCTCATTTCACAGAATAAATCTGGACCAATATTCAAATATCTGAAGGGAGATTTACATGGTTATGTTCCTGGGTATTGCTCCACAATTTTGTATTGTTCCATATTCCTACCTTTATTCATTTCTGACTTGATAATATAATAATAGAATATTTAATTTTATAAAATAATAGAATCTTAAGGGTTGGAAAAGACTTCCAAAACCATGGAGTCCAAGCTGTGCACAATGCCCACCCTGAGCTGTGCACAGTCCCCATCCCAGAGTACTGAGTGCCACATCCAGCCCTTCCTGGGACACTTCCAGGGATGGGCACTCCAAACCTCCCTGAACAGCCTCTGCCAATGCCTGACTACCCTTTCCATGGAGAAATTCCTCCTGATGTGCAACCTGAGCCTCCCCTGGCACAACAATATAATAAAAGATTAGTAGTAATAATATAAGAATTAAAGTGACTCTCACCTTGATGCAGCTTTTATTTGTTGGGCAAAAAGGGATCCTTTAAAACCAAGCCAAAGTATTCCTGCATTGCTCCAACAGTGGAACAGCTGAAGTGGAATAACTGCATGTAGCCCTAGGGCAGGTTTAGCTCTTGCAGAGAATCCCAGCCCAAAGGAGATCCCCTTGTCCCCCCACTCATCCTGATCTCCCAGGGTTACCCTGCATTGATTTCTGAATGTGCAGGAAATGACCTGAGGCTTGGGGGAATGAAGGGAAAACAGGGAAGAGCTGTGATGATGGATTTCAAACAGAGTTGTTTGGAGAGGTGGTCAGTGAAGTTGTCTGATCTTATTTGATGCAAGCCTGTGGATTAACAAGATAAAAACATGAAATTTCAGGATATACCTAAACCTGGCTCATTTTAAATGTAAAGATTCATGTGGCAAAATAGTCACTTAAAAGAGTGAAGGGACTTTTTTAAAAGGGACTTTTTACAAAGGCCTGAAGTGCCAGGACAAGGGGGAATGGCTCCCATGCCAGAGGGCAGGGAGGGATGGGATATTGGGAATGAGGAATTGTTCCCTGGGAGGGTGGGCAGGCCCTGGCCCAGGGTGCCCAGAGCAGCTGTGGCTGCCCCTGGATCCCTGGCAGTGCCCAAGGCCAGGTTGGACACTGGGGCTGGGAGCAGCCTGGGACAGTGGAAGGTGTCCCTGCCATGGCAGGGGTGGCACTGGGTGGGCTTTAAGG
This sequence comes from Urocynchramus pylzowi, assembly GCA_013397555.1. Taxonomy (NCBI): domain Eukaryota; kingdom Metazoa; phylum Chordata; class Aves; order Passeriformes; family Fringillidae; genus Urocynchramus; species Urocynchramus pylzowi. The sequence continues at coordinate 8,023 of VZRH01000537.1, read as the reverse complement.
TCCCTTTCCACCCAAACAATTTTATGAGTGGATAATATAATTTAGAATAAGTTTTGTGCTAAAGGGCACGTTTCTGCATGACTTCCTTTAATAACTGCAGTCTCCAGCCTAATTCAGCCTTTCAGATAATTGCAGTGTGAGCACTTTTATTTTTCATAGTTGTACAGTGGGTTATTTTATTCTTGCTCTAGTAAAAACATGATTCTTGTTGTTGACTTTTTAAATAGTGATCACTTAATTGGAAACAGATGCTACCGTAGGAGGAAAAACATTTTAAGTAACAAATTTGAGCTAGAAAATTTCAGATACCTGAGGAGCTGAAGCAGATTTAAAACAAAGGGTAGGATTTACTGTCAATTATTTAAATTACAGATAATTTCATCATAGGATAACTAAACAAAAGTTAACGAGACTATTGGAAAGTTTGTATTATTTAGTTTGTACACAAACAGTCTAACACTGAACAGAAGAAACAAGTGAAATATATTAATTTAAATGCAGATTTTTCTCTCTCTTAACAAAAACCCATAGAAAATTATTGTTTTGAGTTGTTTTTACCTTCTATGAACTTTTATAAAGCTTATTTATATATGATTTTGTTTAATATTGTCTTTTCACTCTGAACATACAGAAACAAATAAAATCCTTCAGTTTAATGTCAGCAGTATATTAACTTCAAAAAGTTTTACACAGGACTTTTTGAAGTTAATTAACATTAGGACATACTGCACTTTGGAAATGATAACTGAGTGCTGGAAAAAAAAATCCTAAAACCCCAGGGTATTTTTATGAAAACTTGGACTTGAATGCAAATAAAGCAACATATGAAACACTTGTTCATTACCAGCGAGCTGACATAGGCAAGCCTCTGTTTAATTTTGGTTGAAATAATACTATGTGATTGACAACCTTTGATTAAAAGCAACAACATTCAAATTGAATGTCTCTCATCTTCAGGTAAGTCCTCAAGGGCAAGGTAATACCTGCAGGAAAATTTGGAGAAATACATTCCTTGTGACCTCACTCGGGATAGATTTGAAGCACCATTTCCAGTTACAGTTTTCTCAATCCTCAGCACATCAAATACATCCTGTTGGGCTCAGTTGATTTATAATTTAATTCTGGGATAGTTTGGGCAAAGCCCAGCACCAGCACAGGCTGGGGGGACCTACTGGGAAGGACCTGGGGGTTCTGGAGGACACGGAGCTGTCCCTGAGCCAGCAGAGTGCCCTGGGGCCAAGGAGGCCAAGGGTGCCCTGGGCCATGGGGAAGAGCCTTGGCAGCAGGTCAGGGAGGATCCTGCCCCTGTGCCCAGCCAGCCCTGCAGGCCCCTCTGGAGTGCTGTGTCCAGCTCTGGATCCTCAGCACAGCAGGGGCAGGAGCTGCTGGAGCTGAGCAAGGGCCTGGAGCATCTGGGTGCCCAGGAAAGGCTGAGGGAGCTGGGGCTGCTCGGGCTGGAGAGGAGCCCAGCTGAGAGGGGCCCTCAGGCCTGGGTGTCCCTGTGTGCAGGGAGGGGCAGAGCAGGGCCCGGGCTCTGCTCCGGGCCCAGCCATGGCCCCAGAGCCACGGGCAGGGCCTGAGCCCAGGAGCTGCCCCTGCCCAGGAGGCAGAACTGCTGCCCTGGGCAGTGCCCAGCCCAGAGCAGATGGTGCAGAGAGGCTGTGGATGGAGTCTCCTCCCTGGGGATATTGCAGAGCCACATGGACACACTGCTGTGCCCTGGGCTCTGGGATGGCCCTGCTGGAGCAGGGAGGTGGCACCAGAGCAGCCCCTGGGGGCCCCTCCAGCCTCACCCATCCTGGAGCTCTGTGAGTTCCCATGGGGCAGTTTAGACTCCACATGTGGAGAGAGAACAGGCAGGATTAAGTTACTTCTGATTAAGTTACATCTGATTTAGCCCAGGATGTCCTGTCTAAAAGCATGGCCTGCTCTAGGTGAAGACATGCAAAAGCACAAATCCCATTGTGTACAATATTCCCTACACAGAGGCGTGGAAAGGGAGAAAACATCTCTCCACATGGTGGACTAAGTGGATTTCTTACCAAATTGTCCTGACTGTGCAGCCTTTCCTTGGTGAAGAGTCTGTGCTGGGAATGGGCTCCATGGTGTGGAAGTTCCTCCTCTGGGCACTGTTGACTGAAGGCACTGAGGGAAAAAATAACGTTTGGCACACAAAGCTGGGTTTGGGTACAAAATAAGACATTTTAAGACCTATGACCTGGCACCCATTTACTGTTCCTGGGCTTCAAACTGACTCCAAAGTCCTGCAATGTTGGTACAGTGTAGTTCCCACAAAAGGTAGAAATAAAAATTTACACACCACACTCCCTTTAGTGTTTATTTTTCTGGCTGATGTCACATGAGGAGAGTGGCAGCTCTTGTGACCTCAAGAAAAATTCGAACCCAGAAAAGTAGTGGGAAACCTCAGTGTGGTTTCAGGCTAAGATTTTCATCCTTGATCATGACATGTGAAATGAGGACCTGCAGCTGTGGTGTCCTTCCAGCTTCCCAGTAACTCACCACTGTCCCTGCTCACCAGCGGGGACATCCAAGAGTGCCGTAAGTGATGCACAACATCAGCCTGGAAGATCCATATTCTGATTTTTCACAGATTTTTAATGTTGTACTTTTCCTGGGTTTTTGGTTTTTTGTTGTGGGTTTTGTTTTTGGTTGGTTTTTTTTTTTTTTTTTTTTTTTTACAGTAAGAGAGATTACAAAATGAAGATTTTTGGTTGCATCTCTCTGGAGCAGGGATCAGCATTTTGGATCAGCTCAAGACCTCATACTGGTGTTGTTTTAGAGAACTTTGACATCTGGACTGAAATAGGTATTTTACAGAATAATACCAAGTATGTAACTGCAGAATAATTAATGTCTCTTCAGCTATATTTTCTGACTCCTCTGAGTTGATATCCAGATGATGTGTGAAGTCAATTAACCTGGCATAAAGTATAGTCAAGTCACTGTAATGATTCTTGAGATGCCTTTCTATTTGTTTGGTTTTATATATACTTTTAAATAGTTGCCAAGGCCCAAAAGACTATGGGTACAAATTGCCTAGGAAATGGATGAAAATAATTTTTGTTAATGTGCTTTTTTTTAATTTGAAGATCTATTCAAGCTATTTTAAGAGCTTCTGGAATTCATAGCACATGTTTGAAGTGCAACATATTTTGTAACCTTTCTGTGAACAGCAAACTGTACAAAATTGCTTTAAAAATATTTCTAACAATTCCAGTGTTATTAGGAATAAAAAAGTACTGATTTTATATTTGTGGGCAAAATAAGTTTTTCATATAAAATAATGGGCAAAGGAGGAAAAAAGAAAAGTGATTCTTTTTGTTAAGAGGGCATTTCAGAAGGATCTACTAAGGCATAAATGAAATTTATTCAATCCAAAGGATTTTCATTTCCTTTTTGAGAAGAATTAGGAAGAAGAAAAATGTGTCATTCATTTTCTATCAAGGGGAGAAAAATCCATTTTCCAACAAATTCCAAACAATTCTAGATCTGAGAAACAGAAGATATCTTTTGATCCTTTGAATCAAAGAGAGACATCTCAGCAAAGCAGCAGGTAAGGCTGTAATGGCAGAGCAGTTATTTCATCTGTTTATTTCCTGTCTCATCTGCACTGAGCTATAAATTCTCACAGTTCTGTGGACTCAGAGTGAGATGGGAAGCAATATTTTACCTCTTTCTAGGATGAGGGAGAGCAAACTGGAGGAACGTGTCCTGTCTGGAGCAATGCACTTCAAGGAGAACAAGTAGTTGTGGCCCATTTGAAGAAAGCTCCCAAAACAGCTTCAAAAGATATCAGAGCAGCTTTTGAATAAAAATATAAATGAATTAAGGTTGTTTAGCCTAAGGGGAAGAGCACTAAACACAGGAGAGTTTCAGTTTTATTATTCAACAACTTCTATCATAAAAGAGAAGGTGTATGTTCATTACTCCATCACATCCACCCTGGAGATGATGGAAATAATGCAATAATGAGCACAGCTTAGGTCAGAGACAAAGAGAAAACTGCTGTAATGGCTGGGCAGGCTGTCACTGGGAGAGAATCCCCAGGGACTTATGGAGTCTCCAAATTTAGGAACAATTTAGCACAAAGCTGACAGCTGTCTCCAGGGAAAGACATAACTGTGGGCTGTTTGGGGGGATAGTAGAGGATTAGTGCATGTCTTCTGCTCCTGTCCAACCTCTATTAGGGTTTTTATCCTAATTCTACAGATTCTGATTTTGTTCCCAGCACTTCATGTCTCTTTTGAGTGCAGAATTAAAAATGCATTTGAGAGAAAGGAGGGATGAAATGGAAACTCAGATTTATTCCTTGAAAATTATATCCACCAATGTTACAGGACAGAGCTTGCAAGTGGCCTTTATGACTTGAACATGGGGCAGCTGAATTCCATAATGGATGGAATTTTATTATTATTGTCATCATCATCATCATCATCACTATCTGTTTTACAGAAAAGAAATTAACCTGTTCTGGAGACCTGTTGAAATTAATTTCATACTCTGTAGCAAGTTTACAACTGACAAATAACCCGATGGTGCTCTCTTAAATAATTTCAACTTCAAAGCTATTTATAAGTGAGCCAAGTGTTTATCATAAACTTCTTATCATGTTTTTATGACACAAATAAGTTCTCAAGAGATATGAGAAAGGTTCACACAAAATGAGGCAATGGGGGGACTGAAATACCACTGGAGCTGAGCTAACGGGACAATTCCTTCTTTGGGCAAGAAAGCATCTATTTGTTCATGATGTAATGAAAAAATAACATGTTCTGTCAGTCAAACCCTAGACAAAATCCAGCTGAGAATTTTGGACAAGCCTTCCTGTGGCAAAACGGGAATGTTTTCCTATGACATCATTTGATTTTTGCAAGCATCTACAATGTAACCATGTCACACATCATTTCAGGCGGAACAAAGTAAGCTTTTATTATTGTGTATTTGTCTTCTAACAGTGTAGAAATGTTTTTGCATCATTCCTCCTGGACTGAGAAGCCAGCTCCTTAGTTTTCCCTAAGGTGTGTGGAGAACTGTGCTGTGCAGTCCCTTTGGTGTCACCTTGAATTTCAGTGCACTCTGCAGCTTTCTCTTCATAGTATTTGCAACACCTGAAAATGAAGGTTTCCATTTAGTAACAGCATAATGATTTGGCAAACTGTTCCTAAAATGTTGAAAGCACAGTCTTGGCTGCTCTATGGCAGAGGCATGAGGAAACAAATGGCCACTGTTCTTTATGCTGCAATTTTTTACACAGCAGGAATTGGCCTTTGAGGCATGAGTTGGCCACAAACTCATTTCTCGTTCAGGGGGCAGTTGTTGAATTGCTTGACTTGTTTTCTTACTGACGTCTGTGGGGATACCTGTTCTCAGGAGGCCCTGAACTAAGTGAAAAAAAGACAAATATTTGGGGAATGTCATATCAGCCACACTGAGACTGCCTCAGTGCTGCTCTGTGTTGAGATGCAATATCTTCCAGAACCTTCTGCTCATACGGCAACTGATGTCCCCAGTGCTTGGCCTGGAGGGTTGTGATTCTAAGATTGTGTTCCTGCATGTTTTTTTGCTGAGGACATGGATTTTTTCAGAACTAATATTAATACGGGTGCCCAAAAAGGGAGGTATCATGGAAAATATAGTTCAAACAATTAATCTGCTTGAAGGCTTGGGAAGGGGAGGAAGGAGGGAAGGATAAAGCTCATTGTCTGTAAAGCCAGAGAAGTAAAGGGATCCTTTCCCTGAAATAAAGGAGTGCAGGTCTTGCCTACTGCTCCACCTGTAGCAAAATAAAACTCATGGAATGTTTCCTGGAGTTTCTACTGGATTTATAGGACACTGGGCAATAAAAGATGCAAATTGTAGTTATTTATTGTTTCTAATGAGTGATCAGACCAGGATAGACTTTGATTTTGCTTTGTCTTCTGGAGCATTCAGATGTTCAGTTTTGCTGCTATTGTGGGCAGAGAAATCACAGAAAATGGCTGTTTAATTCTCTAATATTTTGAGATTATAGTCCTGTGAGTTTTCTTTATGAAGCAGGTGTATTTTCTGTCATAGTTTTATTGGACAAGTTATCTTATAGGCAAAATGGGAAATATACTCTGCAAAGAATTAATTATTCCACTGGGATTCATACAGTAATTGTGGAGATAAAATTTAAAGTTTATCACTGTAAGTAAATCAGAGAAGTTGACTCTTTTTTTGTTTTTAATTCAGAGATTTGGGAGGGTCCTTGACACGTTATAGATTCATCTAGTACTCTGGCTTTATGGATATATTCACATTCATATGAACAATCAGAACCTGCTCTCTTTGTAATGCACTGAAGGAAACAGTTGAAACTTAACATTGGATTCTAATTAATAAACACATGGAACAACTGTTCAGATAAGAATACTACCTTTTCTAGTGAAATAAGTAAAATAAAGTGCATTGTGTGAATGATCACAAAGACTTTCTCCTGGACTGTGCAAGATAAATACTCATTAAGTGAGCCCAGAAATTGCAAGCAGAACATAGGCTTTATCAATATGGGAGGGTTTTGTGATAAAGAAGGGTTGTATTGATGGCTTGATGTGACACCCAAAAGCCCAGCACTGCTGTAAGGAATGACTGGGAGGCAGAGCAGTTCCTGGCTGGATTCACTTGGATCTGCCTTTGTTTGGTGTGAGCTGAACAATTCTGCTTTGCTGCTGTTGGTCCTGCATCAGACAGAGCAAGAGTCCTCCCCTCTTTAATGTCATGGCTGATGAACTTCCATTCACAGAACTTTTCCATGCTCCCTCTTATCCCTGTGCAATCCCCTGTCAGAATGACTGAGAATGTTTGGGGATAGCCATGGGATTATTGGGAAAACACATGCAGAATTTGCCAAGGAAGCAACAAGAAATAAACTTATTTATGTGTTACACTTGCAGGAATAGAGGAAGAATCTGGACGTAGACTTGAATCCTGGTTTATGAATTTCTTCCACCTAGATCTCAAGGAAGGGAGTAATGATTTTTAAATAATAGGTGTAATATAAGAAAGAAGCAAAGACTTTCCCTTCCAAGCTGTCACACATATGGTCAGACAGCAACAGATGAGGGAGGGAACAACGGGGACCTTTTAATTTCTAATTTTGATTTTATATTAAAACACAGAACATGATCTGAATCTCACCTGCAGATCTGTACCAAAGGATGAGCCAGGGACAGGTAACCCAGACTTTATTCTCAGACATATGAAGAATCTCAGGTACTCTGTTATCACTTGACTTTATCTCAATATCTGCAAGGGGAATTAACTGTTGCACAGATTATTTATTCAGAAAAGCACACAGAGCATTACACTATTGTTCATTTCTGTAAGGATACCATGTGTCATTTAGTAATTAAGACTCCAAATGATCAAAACAAGAGATTGGTCAGGATGCAATTTTCCCACCAATGTAATTGGTATCTTTGACCTTAATTTCAGATGGAAAGGAAGGGAAGGAAGGCAGATGCCTGTATCATGTACAAACTTACCACTTTCCTTTACTAATCACTTAATTTCACAGTATCTACATCTCCTATTATCAACTCTCTTTATATGGAATTTCTCATTGTAGCACATTACTCCAGTGAAGTGACTCCACCTTGTTCCAAAATACAATCCCTGATACGCTGTGGGCAAGCCAAATTTGACTAAAATATTCTGGTTTTCTCAAATTGAGAATGTGTTTCTAGTTTCTTTGGGGAGGAGTGGGTCAGGATTGGTCTAAATATCCTTTGCAGTGCTCTGGTGCCTCTAATCCCATCACGGTGCATGATAATTGTATTTTTCTTACCCCTGAGAAAAAAAAAAAAATTCTGTTTCAGACATTATTGTTATCAAATTGGAAATAAACAAGGCACATCCTTAAGTGAATTTGCCTGTTATTGGAGAGATTTTCTGGAGAAAGACTGTTACAGAACTTAAAGCTGGGATCTCCATGAAGTGCAATTTAAAAATAAGTTTTAAGTTGTCCTAGGGTGACATTATG
>VZRH01000536.1:547-11104 GCA_013397555.1 Urocynchramus pylzowi | reverse complement strand
CCGCAGCCGCCGCTCCGCCCCGGTGTGCCCGGTGCTGTCGCTGTCACATGCGTGTGAACGTGCGGGCCCTGCGCACCCGTCAGGTCGCATCCATCACCCCCGGCCCGCGGCGCTCGCTGCTCCGCCCGCGTGGCCCGCTCCCCGTGCGCAGCCACGGACGGCGGGGGGTGCCCCCGAAACCTCCCAAAGCGCCCCCGAAACCTCCCAAAGCGCCCCCAAAACCTCGGGAAGCGCTCCCGAAACCTCGGGAAGCGCCCCCGAAATCTCGGGAAGCGCCCCCAAAACCTCGGGAAGCGCCCCCGAAATCTCGGGAAGCGCCCCCAAAACCTCGGGAAGCGCCCCCGAAACCTCGGGAAGCGTCCTTCGGGAGCACCACCGCGGCGGGGATCTGCCTCCGCCGTCCCGCCTTCCTCCTCGCCTCCGTCCCCGCTCCATCCCGGCTTGGTGGCCCCGAGCCCTACGAGGGCCGCGGCACGTCCTGGCCCTCCGGAGCGGCTCGGCTCCCCGCTCCCGGCTCAGCCGGTCCCAGCAGCCCTGGGGCAGGAGTTACCCAACCCGTCTGCCCGCTCCCGCCGCTTTCCCAACCCGTCCCGAGCAGCTCCGGCTCTTCTCGCCTTCGCCCTCTCATGAGCCCTTTCCACGCGGCCGCTCACATCGTTCTGGCGCTTTTGCTCGGGGAGTTGTAACTCCGTTTCAAAGGGAAGAGGGGGAGAAGCAAGCGAAGCCAGAGGCGAGACAATGCTGCTACCAGACACCTTTTCCTGCAGGATCCGGTCCTGCCGGACCCACCGCGGATCCGTCAGGCATTCCAGTTAAATCCCCAGATCGTGACCTGATGCGTTTTGGGATTTGGACTCAATGATCCTTGTGGATCTCTTCCAGCTCAGGATATTCCATTAATCTCTGTCGCTGGCCCTACATTTCAATTCACCCTCTGATCCAGCTTTTTTTTTTTACCCCGAAAAAGGCAAATTCTCCGTGGTCATGTTGAAATTAAAGCAGCGTTTGAGCCTAAAAATAGCTGGACACATCTGTCCGCCTTCCCCATCTGCCGCCGGCCTGGCTGGATGAAGGAAGCGACTGTCTGTGCAAAATGAGGGACCTGTCTCATCCTTCTGTCCCACAAAATCAGTTTATTCAGGGAAAACATTCCCCAAGACTCCATTGATTTGCCAGATAACGCCCTAGTCAAGGAAAGACGGGAGGAGCTGGGCTCTGCTCAACCAGCTCCTCTAAATAAAGTAATTTTTTTATTTTTTTATTTTTTTAAATTTGGGGTTTTTCAGTTGGTTTCGGAATTCCTTGCATGGAATAAAGCTCCCAGTGGAAATCCTTTCAGGGCATCCCAGCTGCACACGGGGCTTGTAATAATCTATCGGCATTTGACACCGCATTCCTCGGGAAAAGGAAGCGGCTGATTGTAGGGACTGGAGCTGGAACCAGCTCTAATTTCTCTAATGTGATTCCTTAAGGACGAGTGGTGCAGTAATAACAACGTGGGAGCGGGAGGAAGAGCCTGGGAGCGGGAGGAAGAGCAGTGCCCAGCGGCCAGAGCAGGGCCGGAGCAGCCTGGAGCCCTGGGACCAGCCAAGCCCCCGTCCTGTGGGGTGCTGCTGCTCCTGGGGACCCCCAGGAGACCCTCGGGACCCCGCTGAGGCTCATAACCCACTTTTACCCTGGGGAAACTGAGGCACGGGTGGGTGTAGAGGAATTGGGAACCAGCAGGGAGCAGCTGGGATGGAGCTGGAGCTGCTCCAGGAGAGGCGTGAACTCATGTGGGATCACCTGCCTCGTGATTCAGGCTGCAGCGCTGCTCCACATAGTTTCCAAGGAGGTTTCACGGGTTATGCGGGCACTGACATCCCCAGGAGCCCATCGGTGACCAGCTGTTGACTTTGCCCCGTCACCCAACGCACCGGAAAGCCGGAGCTGGGCTGGACCCAGCCCTCGCACGGGCCGGGGATGGAAAACCGGTCGGAGAACTTTTCTCTCTCTCCGAGGAGGAGCGCGTGACCTGGGGCTGAGCCGGGTGGAACAGCCTTTCCCCGGCCCTGCCGGCAGGGAGGGGGCTCGCCCGCCCCAAACCGCCCCGTGAAGGGCGAGGGAGGGGAGGGTTGTGCCCTGCCCGCCCTGGGGGCGGTGGGGATCCATCCTTCTCTCATCCATCCTTCCCTCATCCATCCTTCCCTCATCCATCCTTCCGTCCGGCCTGCTGCTGGAGCCATTCCCAGCCCTTCCCAAACCCCCGCTGCCCGCCAGGCTCACCCCAGGCACCTCACCCCAAAGCAGCCAGCGGGGCTCCCCGGGGTCGGGCTGGGTGTCCCTGGGCTGGGCTGCCCCACAGCCTGGCTTCCCACCCCGCTGGTCGGGCTAATCCCCGGGGAACAGACGGAAAAGGGGAGATTAAATTAGATTAGCCGGAGCCGCCTAATTTTAGCGTCCTCACGTGTCGCTGACACACTGCTCCAGCTCTTCCCTCGCTCCCCCAGCCCTGCATGACCCCCAAAGCCACCAGGGCCACCGGGCAGGACAGCAGGCATCCAGAGGGGGTTGGCTGGGCGGTGGCACCTGGAGTGGGTGGGCGTGGGGGTCACTAGACCTGTGCCAGGAGGGGACTGGGGGTGATGGCCACCTTCCACCGACCATGGCCATGCTTGGCTGGTGATGGCCACCCTGCAGTGGTGATGGCCACCCTCCATTAGTGACAGTCACTCTCCATTGGTGACAACCACCTGCCTCCAGTGACGGTCACCATTCCTCGCTTGTGGCCACTGTCCCCTTTTGGTGGCCACTGTCCACTGGTGATGGTGACCCTCAACCCTGGGATCATCTCCACCCCAAGCAGCCCCCTCTGCCCAGGGGGATTCTCGAGGGGGACACTCCCCTCTGGCACATCCCCTTTTCTCCCTCCACCCCCAGCTCCTGCCCTGCTTGTCCTGCTGCCTCCTCCTGAATCACCACACCGTGAAGATGACCTTGGCCTGACCAGACCTCCCTCGGGGCAGTGCCAGCTCATCCAGCTGTGCAGGAGCCCTCCAGCTCCATCAAACATCTCCTGATCCATCGGATGCTTCACGGGATCAGCCCCGTGACACCACAGCGAGAGGAGATGTCTGGCCCCTTCCATTCCCAGGAGCCACACTGTCCCCAACATCCCAGAAAGGTCCCCAACATCCCAGGAAGGTCCCAAAAGCCCCAGGAAGGTCCCAAAAGTCCCAGTCTGGGACCCAAAGCCTGGCTGCTGGAGCTGGCAGGAGCTGTGGCAGGAAGGAAGGTGTCCCCAAGAGCCAGCACGGCCAAATGCAGGGAGAGCTGAGCACCATCCCGCACCCCAGAGGAGCCGTGCCAGGTGCCACCAAACCTGGCACAGCTCCGAGGTCAAAAGTCCCGGTCAGGACACAGGACCCTGAGTCACTCTGCCCTGGCATGAGCAACTCCCATGTGCAGCACTTTCCCAATCCCAGCGGAAAGGGGAGGCTTCTCCTGCGTCCCTGGGGCACTTTCCGTGGGCACCGCCACGTCCCACGGCGTGGGGCACGCCACGTCCCCGATGCCACCAAACTGGAGCAGGGACACGAGCAGGGAGCGCTCGGTGCCGGGGGCTTCTCCCTGCCCTCTGCCCAGGGCACCCTGATCCTTTCTCCCAGCGCTGTGGGTGTGGATCCCGGGGGTCCCGTGGGGTGGGCTAGCCACCCCGGTGGTCCACAGCCACGTCCAGCTCGCCCCGACCCCCTGAGATCCTTCCCAGCCCGTGGCAGGAGCTCGGGGAAGGCACAGCCCTGTCAGAATCATCTGGGTGCCCAGCCCTGGCAGAATCCCGCCCTGGCAGCGCCCACAGCAGCGTGGCAAAGCCACGTGCGGCTGGATGTGCCCGCCAGCCCCTCCTCGGGGGCTGGGGGAGCCACAGGCAAGAGGGGCCGAGGGGCTGGGAGCCCCCCTCCCGCCCCTCCAAAATCCCAGCCCAAAGCCAGGGCGCTGCTGGGGGCAGGGAAGGATTGAACCCCCCGGTCCCCCGAGTCCCGAGCGAGTCCCAGGTCCAGCCCAGAGCTCTCTCCGGGACACGGGAGCTGAGCTGGGCTCTGCCGGGATCCCTGCTCACCGCAGGCAGCCTCTGCCTCGCTCCCCGGCAGAACGCTCCCGGCTCAAAGAGCCCAGGCACACGTGTTTCCACCAATTCACTCTGACAGGCAGAAAATCACCCCAAATATTACATCCCACCTTGCTCCAACATCACCCCACCTGGCCGGGGCCGGAGATTTGAGAAACAGCTCCCCTCCACCCTGCCATCAGTCATTCCCCAGCACCCATCCCGCGGTCCCTTGGCGCCCACAGCCGCTCCCTCTCACCCTTTGTGCTCCATCCTCCGCAGGTCCCGGCCCAGGCGCAGGGAGCACAAACCCCCTCCTTATCCCGAATCCAGGGCGAAAATCCCCTTACCTGGGCGAAGCTCGCCTCGTCCATCCCGTTCTCCGTGAGCGTGGACGTCATCCTGGGAGCATCCACGATGCTTTGCTGAGACAGAGCCGGAGCCCTCGCCGCGCCGAGCGGGGTCTGGGAGGGCTTTATCATCTCTGATCCCTGCGGAGGAAGGCCCTGCGTGCCAGCGCCGAGGTCATTGGCTGGGCACGGCGCGGATGGAGACGGGATTTGAGCAGCAGCGCTGTAATCCCGGAGCCCTGGGATGAGAGTGACGGAGCTGTCTGGGCTGAGATGCTCTCTGCAGGCTCTGGGCTGCTCCTGCCCCACACTGGCAGCCCCACGGAGCAGCCCTCTGCTCCGGAGCCCTCCGCTCGGGAGCGCCGGGCACGGCAAGGAGGAGCAGCCAGATCATGGAGTGAGCATCGCTCTGTCCCCGTGGGGTGACCTCGCCTGCCCCCAGCCCCAATTCCAGCGCACGGAGTTTGACTGAGGAGCCCTCTGTCCTTCCTCCCTCCCGGAGAGAGGAAATAAATGAAGAAGCCCCCGCGGGGGTGGGATGGACGGTGCGAGGGGCTGGGAGCCCCGGGGCGGAACGAGGCCGCACGGCCCCGAGCCTGCTGGAGACTCATCATGCGTGTGCAAATGTGTGCTGCGTGTGAGGGCACACGTGGGACGGGCACACGTGGCCTCCCCCGAGGGTCTGACCCGGCAAAGGGCTTAATTGGGATCTGCGGCATCTGCCACGGCAGCAGCGGCGGCTCCCGCGCTCGGGAGGAGCTTTGGGAGTCCTGGAGAATTCCAAAAACCCGGATGGGGGATAAAAGAGGGGGAAAAGAGCTGCCTGGCTCCTCCTCCACCGCGTGGCTCCGTGGGTCCATCCCTACGTGACAGTGGGCACGCAGGGCCCCTCTCCCTGCTGCCGGAGAGGAGCTGCCGGGCACAGAGGGCTCGGGTCGATTCATTGATTAATTCTAACGGAGATTATCCAGCTCGGGGGGCCCAGCAGCACCAGCAGCCACTGCTGGAGGGTTATCTGGGGTGGGAAAGGCAGGGATTGCTGTCAGGGAGGAGGAGGATGGAGCTGTAGCCCCAGGTTTTCCAATCACAGAGAGGGATGGCCTTGAGAGAAGGGGTAAAGCTCGGATTTGGGAGCAGCAGGCTCCAGGCTGGATTGAGGAACCACCTGGGTAGCTGAAGGTTAAGACCAGACCTAAATCTTCATCCAGGTGCTGAGCTCAGCCCCAGCCCTTGGTCAGGTGCTGTGTGAGCTGCAAGGCAGAGCTGAGCTCCAGCCTTGGTCCCATCCCTGTCTTCATCCCTGCCCCTGTCCCCCTCCTGATCCCTGTCCCCATCTCATCCTTGCCCCAATCCCTGTCCCAGTCCCATGCCCATCCTCATCCCTGCCCTGTCCCCATCTCCATCTTCATCTCCATCCCCACCTTAAACCTGCTCCCATCTCTGCCACCATCTCTGTCTTGGTTCCTGTTCCCACTTCAACCCCCTCCTGATCCCTGTACCCATCCCATCCTGATCCCTGTCCCCATCCCATCCCATCCCCAGGGCACACCGGTGACACCCCAGGGCTCACCCAGGCCCTGGGACAGGGGACCCCCACCCCGAGCTGTCCCCACATCCACCTGCCTGACGGGGCTTTGGCAGCGCCTTCATCCAACGGAAACTCCTTTTATGTCCAAAAATTCCTCTGCTCTCGGGCGGGAAGCTCCGGCTGCGGCGGGCCGGGATCCTCCCTCTGCCGGCCGCAGCTCGCACAAAGGCTCCTTCACCGCCGGACAGAGCCGCCTTTGTTCCCCCGCTCCGCCCGGGCGGCAGCGGCATCGGCCCGCCGGCCCTGCGTCCCTGAATCCCTGCATCCCTGCGTCCCTGCATCCCTGCGTCCCTGCATCCATGGATCCCTGCATCCCTGAGTCCCTGCATCCCTGAGTCCCTGCATCCCTGCATCCATGGATCCCTGCATCCCTGAGTCCCTGCATCCCTGCGTCCCTGCATCCATGGATCCCTGCATCCCTGAGTCCCTGCATCCCTGCGTCCCTGCATCCATGGATCCCTGCATCCCTGCGTCCCTGCATCCCTGCGTCCCTGCGTCCCTGCATTCATGGATCCCTTCATCCCCGCATCCCTGTGTCCCTGGATCCCTGTGTCCCTGCATCCCTGTGTCCCTGCATCCCCAGGTCCCATCCCCGGGAACCTCCAGGAGCGAGAGAATCCTCGAGTGCCGAGAGCGGGCCGGGGGGAGAGGAGCGCTGGGGCATCGCTGCTCCTCCCGGATCTGCTGCCAGCCCCAGCGGATTTCAGGCGTTCTTTGGGTGGAGCCGAGCTGGGATTGTCTCATATCCCAGGATGTCCCCTGGAACGTCCCCTGGAATGTCCCCTGGGATACCCCCGGGATGTCCCCTGGAATGTCCACTGAAATGTCCCCTGGGATACCCTCAGGATGTCCCCCAGGATGTCCCCTGCGATGTCCCCATGGACACCCCTGGGATGTCCCTGGAGTGTCCCCCAGGATGTCCCCAGGATGTCCCTCGGACCCCCGGGATGTCCCTGGGGTGTCCCCCAGGATGTCCCTTGGACCCCTGGGATGTCCCCAGGGTGTCCCTCGGACCCCTTGCACTGGGAACCTGCCCAGCCTCAAATCCCAGAGCAGCAGCCCCGGGGCTGGGCTTAGGGGCAAACACAGCCTGGGGAATTCCCTCCCAAACATCCCTCCAGCCCTCTGGGCGAGCTGGGGAAACTGAGGCACGAGACATGGCCCTGTCTCACATCAGGGCCCCGGGACAGGGGGGTCCTGGTGCCACCAGCAGCACAGAGAGAGCGTTCCAGGGCTGGAACCACAGGACAGAAGCTTTGCAGGGTCCCTGTGGATCCCTGCTCTCCTGCATTTCCCACCCCTGGGCACCCAGAACCCACTGGGAGGGGATCCCTGGGGAGCTCAGGGCTGTGGATGATGCCCGAGCTTCCAGGACCCATGCCAGCAGAGCAGGTGCCCTGGGATGTGTCTGGCAGCACGAGGAGGAGGAGGATGGAGAGGTGGAAGTGGCCACAGACCTTTCCACGTCTCCATAAAGCCCCTTGGAATATTTTTTTTACTCCCCATAAAACATTTTATCATTTCATCCGGGCACCACGAGGCTGGCACGAGGCTGGCAGCCCTGGCAGGCACCAAACCCTCCCGGGACGTTTGGGACCCTTGGAATATTTCACTCCCCATAAATATTTTATTATTTTATCTGGGCACCACGAGGCTGGCACGAGGCTGGCAGCCCTGGCAGGCACCAAACCCTCCCGGGACGTTTGGGACCCTTGGAATATTTCACTCCCCATAAATATTTTATTATTTTATCTGGGCACCACGAGGCTGGCACGAGGCTGGCAGCCCTGGCAGGCACCGAACTCTCCCGGGACGTTTGGGACCGTGCCAGGAAAGATTGGGTTTAATCCCGTGCCAACAGCTGCCCCGGGCCCAGATTAGCCCTTGGCACCGTCCCCCTTCCCTGACCTTCCCTGACCTTCCCAGGCCACCCCAGCGGGAAACTGGAAACCCGCGGGTCGCCTTCCCAGCCCGGTGTCAGGTGTCACCTCATCCCCGAGGGGTCACGGGCGTGGGGGGCGGAGACCTCTGGGTTTGGGAGCGTCCTGGGAGCTCTGCCCGAGCTCGGGGAGGGAAAAGGGAGGGAAAAGGGAGCTTGGAGCGGGGGGAAAGCAGCTTTCCCCATGGGTGATCCCAAAGCAGCAGCCCGGGGTGCTGGCATAGTGTTTCACAGGGGTTCAGCCTTCTCCAAGCTCCCTTCCCTAACCGGGACCCCTGCTCACCCTGTCCCTCGTAACTGGCACCCTAAAACCCACAACCCCTGAGAAATGAGGTCCCTAATAACAGTGACCCCAAAAAAAACAGGGACCCGTTTAAAATGTGGGCCCCAACAACTGTGACCCCTTAAAACCACCATCCCTAATAACCCCAAATGCTAATTATCGTAGCCCCTAAAGCTGTAACCCCTATTGTAACCCCAATTGTAATGCCTCCCAGAGCCCCTAAAACACCTGACAACCCCAAACCCCATGAACAGTGACCCCTGATAATGTGTCCCCTAATAACCCCAAATCCCAATAACCGTGACCCCTAAAACGAGGTCATAACAACTGACCCCTGAAAACCACGATCCCAAATAACCCCAAATGCCAATTATTGTAACCCCCAAAAGTGTGACCCTGCAAACCCCACTTCCACCAGCCCCTTCTCCACCCCCACCCCGCATTTCCCCCTCAGTGTTAAACTTGGAGCACTTCCCAGCTTTTGCCAAACCCCAGCTGGGGGGCCCAGCCCCCCCAGATGCTGCCAGGGGTGATCCCAGGTGACAGCTGGGCACGGACCCGTTTTTGGGGTGACTTTACACCTCCCTGCCCTCGGATTAATTTGTCAGACACCAGAATCGTGCCCAGACCGGGGCAGGAATAATGGGATTATCCCGAGCCTGCTGCGGGACAGGGAAGCTCATTACAGAGCATTAAAGAGAAGAAAATTGGGTTTTTCTAAGTTCTTAGGGAAAAAAACCTCACTTAACTTCCTGGTGCCTCTCGTTTTAGGGTCATTTTGGGGTTTCTTTAGGGTTTTCTCCGCACTCTCACTCTCTTTGTGGGCACAGAAGGAACCTCCAGCTGGGGATGGTGTCCAGGTGCCTCCAGGTGTGGGGAAACTGAGGCAGGGCAGCCCCAGCGCCGCTCAGGGGACTCTGTGACCGTGCCCCACACACACCTCAGAGCCCCCAAATCCCCCGGGCAGCGGGATCAGCCCCTTGGAGGCTCAGGGAGGGGAAATCATCCCGGAGGTGGGGTGAGGATCTCCCCCACTGCGGATAACCCGAAGTGGCCTGGCATTTTTCATTTTTTGGAGGAAAGAGGGCGGGTTTAC
Organism: Urocynchramus pylzowi; assembly: GCA_013397555.1. NCBI lineage: Eukaryota > Metazoa > Chordata > Aves > Passeriformes > Fringillidae > Urocynchramus > Urocynchramus pylzowi. The sequence goes on along the minus strand of VZRH01000536.1, from coordinate 1,761 downwards.
CTTTTTTATTTCCAGCCTCCCCGAGTTCTGCGGNGCCCCCAAATCCCCCCGGGCAGCGGGATCAGCCCCTTGGAGGCTCAGGGAGGGGAAATCCACCCCGGAGGTGGGGTGAGGATCCCCCCCCCGCTGCGGATAACCCGAAGTGGCCTGGCATTTTTCATTTTTTGGAGGAAAAAGGGCGGGTTTACCTTTTTTATTTCCAGCCTCCCCGAGTTCTGCGGCATGTCAGGGACTAGCACTGCCACCTACCGAGCCGGCCCGCTGCCACCGAACATCTCATTGCTGCTTTCCCACCCAAAAGTGGTTTTTGGGAACACACGGAGTCTCTCAAACCCACCCTCTCCTCTCTGGGGTCAATCCAGGTGCCCACCGGTGCCAGGACCCCAAAAATCCCCAAATATCCTAAAATACCCCCAAATATCGCCGTCCCAAATATCCCTCAGCTTGCTTTTGGGGAGCCTTTTGGGGCTCAGGGCTCTGTGGATACCAGGTTGGGATGGTGGGTGGGGAAACTGAGGCACAGCCAGGGATCAGGATTTTGGGATGGTGGGTGGGGAAACTGAGGCACAGCTAGGGATCAGGGTTTTGGGGTTACCAGGGATCAGGATTTTGGGATGGTGGGGGGGGAAACTGAGGCACAGCCAGGGATCATGAATTTGGGGTTACCAGGGATCAGGATTTTGGGGTTGCCAGGGATCAGGATTTTGGGATCACCAGGCCGGGATGGTGGGTGGGGAAACTGAGGCACAGCCAGGGATCAGGGGTTGGGGATGGTGGATGGGGAAATTGAGGCACAGCCAGGGATCATGAATTTGGGGTTACCAGGGATCAGGGTTTTGGGATGGTGGATGGGAAAACTGAGGCACAGCCAGGGATCAGGGTTTTGGGAGCACCAGGCTGGGGTGGTGTGTGAGGAAACTGAGGCACAGCTGGAGCCCATCAGGCCCAGACGAGTCCCACCTGTGCCTCGTTTGCTCCCGGGTATTTAAGGCCCTTTTCCCCTCACATTCTCCCCTTTTTTCGAGTCAGCTCAGTGGGTGTAGCTTCGGTTCTTTTGTGGGATGGGGGAGCCCAGCAGAGTTGGGGGGTGGCTGGGGGTCCTGGAGCCCCCGGGGGTCTCACAGCCCTCAGGGGTCCTGGAACCTTCAGGGGTCTCACTGCCCTCAGGGGTCCTGGAGACCTTGGGGGTCCTGGAGCCTTCAGGGGTCTCACAG
>VZRH01000535.1:737894-758135 GCA_013397555.1 Urocynchramus pylzowi | reverse complement strand
AAGAAGGTTTTTTTTTATCTTGGGGGCGAGTCTTTTTTTTTTTTTTTTTTTTTTTTTTTTTATGCTTCGAGAATGAAGTTTTCTGATAAAAAGCATGCTAAGCTAAGAGCTAAGGGCAGTTTTATGTTCAAACCACCTCATTAGTTAATTAATCCGTTTCTCCGTTTCTCCACAGAAGAATCTAAATCTTGAGTGTTTGGTTTTTCGTCGTTTTTGTTTTATTTTTTTTTCAGAAATTTGCTCGTAGATTCGTTTCTGCTTTCAATAAAGAAGTTTTACTATACCTTTCAAAGACAGAGTAGCTCTCGCACTTCACCTTTAGTAAGCTGCAGACAGGAAGTCCCGTGTCAATAAAGACCATATTGTTAGGTTAGAGCATGGCACATTGGCTTTTATAACTGCATCCTTGCGGTGTTATAATTGTATCACTGTAGATTTAGCTTTCTAATTCGCTGCTACAGCAATGATACACCATTTTTCTGCTGTCACTCGAAACTTTAGTGGCAGTTTGCCTTTCTGTAAGCCTTGGGCTTCCTGGGTGGAGGTGGTGTTTGCACATCTCCAGGAATACATTTCTTACTAATATCTCAAATGGGTTTTAAATGTGTGTACTGCTAAAGTAAAGTCTCAAACCCAAATGATTTACTGTCTAACAATAAAGTTGAAATGATGTGGTAATAGCTGTACTCCCAAAGCGTATCCCCAAACATACAAAGCATTGTTCGAGTAAATGCACTTTAGAAATCTGTTTTGACATATCGAATGGGCCATTTCATGGCTATGTAACTATAATCGTCCAAAAGGACTCTGTAGGCTAAAAGGAAGAACGAGAAAAATCCCACGAAGCGGTTACTTTTCCTAAACAACCATTCCCAAGTCTGTTTCGTATTAAAAATGACCTCTCTCTTTCCAATGTTCAGGCGGATGTTTCCTGCAATGAGAGTGAAGATCTCAGGTTTAGACCCACATCAGCAGTATTACATTGCTATGGATATTGTGCCAGTGGATAATAAAAGATACAGGTATGGTGACTTTAAGGCAAAAAACATATGATGTAAGCTATAGGGTGCTTGGCTGTTGGAAGGAAATATTAACACAACATAAATTACCAGAAGATCATGCTTAACTCTCCTTGAAGGTTCTTATTTTCATCCCAGCGTATTTTAAAAGACCACACTGTACCAAGTATGCAAAGGCAACTAAAATTTGTGTTGAAGCTCTTTATGATACATTTGCCTCACACTGTGTGTGTACTGTGGGCAGATGCTCAGGTTTGGCTTTCAGAGTGCAGTTCTAGTGTGCTCAGGAAATGTTACCAAATTTTATTCCTCCTCCTGTCAGTGGGGATTATTTCCTATTAACAAATAAATACAAAAATGTACATTTTTTTAGTGCCAAATGGTGTTAACATGAATTAATATCATTAATAGCATGGATATCTGATTTAAATACTTACAAGCTATCTTATAATTGAATCATGCTTCAAATTGCTTATAGAATTTAATTTAAAAACTGTTTATCACTGAGGTATTTGGTTGCTTAAACTAAAAGAAGGTAATGTTCTCTAATTTCTGTTATTTAAAGAATTAATGGCATTATTATCTGGAGAATGATGTGGGGAACAGAAGAGGTTGTTCTTTGAACATTTAGGAGCAGAAATTTTGTGCTGAAGCTCTCACTGTTTTGAGGGTAGTTGTGTTTTGAGGGAGCTGGTTGAGCTCAGCAGAAGCCACTTGTCCTGTAGAAATGATTGCAAGATTGAGCCCGAAGCAGTTCCTGTTGAGAGTTGAAGCCGTTTCCAAGGATTGCTTTACAGATGCAATCCCATGCTCCAGAGTAGCCAGGGGGGAAGCCTGGCCAGAGTAGTTCAGAGGAGACAGGATTAGGTCTTTACCAATTGCGGGTTTGATTGTTTTAAACTATACTTAGTATAATGTAGGGAAAACCGCTGCAGATTTAATTCTTGAACTAGGAATATTTCAGACCATGATTAAAAGGTTGGTTCTGCAGGAATGCTGCCTTGTTTCCTAAGCAAATGCTGCCCTGTGTTTTTCCTGTACTTACCTCATTGACTGCTATTTTGTCATTTTCTTGTGTGGTGTATAAGACCCTTCTTAGGACCATTTTAGATTTTGAGTTTTTCAACAAGGGGCACCAGATACCAGGGCTGATGATGCCTGGCATATACAGTCAGGGGAGTCATTCCTGTTTCTACCTTAGAGGAAAAATGCTTCTTTTTCCTTGTACCACTGCAGTGCAGTTCAAATGGAAGTTTTTTTTTTTTGTATTTTTTTGCTTTGTGTTGTTGTGTGCATTTACTTAACAATCTAAACATATAGTTCCTAGAAGGGCTGAACAATTCATAAATTCATAGAAAATGCAAGGTAATAATTCCAAATTAATTAAAATGTTAATACTAAAAATGAAAAGCAGTTATACTGAGTATGAATTGTTTAAACCTCATTTAATTTAAAATAATTACAGTCATACTGACCTGCACTGTCTTCACAGTGTGCTACATGGTGCCCAGATAATTGAAGTAACTTAACAAGAGTTGTATGAAGGGTGGTATTTTCTTAGGTGGCAAACTAGAATTTTTTTGTATTCATGTATTGGTAACTATGCCTTTAAGCTTTCCACTAAATGTTAATGTTTTACATGTTTTACTTGGTACCACTTCTCATTCTATTCTGTGCTTTTTGTTGCTGTCTGTTCTTTCAACCCTGGCTGTTTGTGCAGCTTCACACACTGTCTTGCAGATCTGTAATTTTCATAGAAATGACAGCAGTCACATGGAGCCTAGTCTTTAGCTGAGAGAGCAGATAGCAAAACTTATGGAAATGGAGAAAATTACCTATAGGTCTGGATTTCTAGCAAAATTTGACCTTACAAATATTTGGAAGCTTAAGCTATTACTAAAATATGTATTTATCATTAAATTTGTATTTATGTGCATTTATAAGTTTATTTACTTTTCTAGGAAAAGCATATATTTAGTATAAACCAAGAAATATAAAATAAATGAAAAACGTTACAACAGTGATCTGGGGTGGAGAATTTGTCTCTAGCAGGGAATTTCACTACCATTCTAGATCTTAGCTATGCAGCTTGATCTGAATTGTACGGACCGATACCTGCACTGGATCATTTTGTTTTCTGTTCTGACTGTGTTGCTTGTCTTTTTCTAATAATGAACTGAATTGTGCAAAGATATGATTTGATAAAGTCTTTATTGTTTTAATTTAAAAAATACAGCTGAATTAGTGGATTTTTACTGTACTTGAATAAAAACCTTTCAATTAAATGCTTTTTAAATGGTTTTGTGAAGTGCCTGCCTTCAAAATAGATTTTTAACCAAAGCAGTCACAATTTTTGTTATAAAATCATCTTGTCAGCATTGGCCTGTCAAATGAAATACAGACTCCATGTTTTCATTTTTTAACCTTTTTGCAATACTATTCAAGCCTATTAATCTGGTCTTCCAAAATATCAAGAGCATAGTTTCACATACTTTCATTGTTTTTCTCAATCATAATGTTCTTTCCCTTCAATGGCTTTATTTGTAGAGTCTTACATTAGACTCAACATGATAAATCTTCCAAATATGGAATTACTACTCAGTTTGATAAAAGGAGGACCAGATTCTTCCCTATTTGCTGATGCCTTTTCAGAGCAGAGCTGTAGCAATCAATGAACTGACACCAGCTTAAAGCTCATTTTGAAACCTAGTGTTGAGACTGTGACTGATTTTAGGAAGAGTGAGGTCAGGTCAGAGCATGGATTTTAACCTTATTTTTGCAGATGCCAGGACTATGTTTTGAAAAAAACAAACAAACGAAATTCCTTTTTATTTATGCGAAATTGTGTCCTTTCATGTTTTGTTAATGGATGGATTTTTGCTGTAAGCATGGGCCCTAATTTATTAATGCTGAATGGGTCTAATAGATTGTTTTGGTGCCAGTGGTTAAAGGTATTTGTTTTCTTTTTACAGGTATGTTTATCATAGTTCCAAGTGGATGGTGGCTGGTAATGCTGACTCCCCGGTGCCGCCTCGTGTTTATATTCACCCTGATTCACCCGCCTCGGGGGAGACGTGGATGAGACAAGTGATCAGCTTTGACAAACTGAAGCTTACCAATAACGAGCTGGATGATCAAGGGCATGTGAGTACTTGCTCTTTCTTTGGTGGCATTATGTGGAGGCACATTGCTCACCCCTGAGAGGCTCTGACGTACAGCTTCGGGGTGCCAGAAATAGGCTTGACTTTTCAGAGTTGTTTTGGAACTTTACTGTCCACATCTAAAAAGGCTTCTTACTTTCTGCTCCGATAATTAACTGCTTATTAGAGCCTGCTGTTTTACTCCCCCCTCAAATAGAGAACTCCTTCTGCAAAGTAAGACTTTACAAGGCTAAATTGCCTAATCCAGAGGGGCAGAATTGCCGTCAGTATTTCCCACCGAGCGTGTTACTCGCGGCTTCTCCTCCGATCGAAAAGGGCGCTTAAATTCACAAGTGGCTAGGAGAAACATTAATAGTGTGTAATAACTTCACGTGAATAAAAATACACTTAAGTATTTTCTTAACCCAAACGTTTGTGTGAAATCCCGTGAGGTGTTAATAATTGCAGTCAAAAACGAACAACATGGGAGCTGGGTTTGCTCCGATGATGATTTATTGCATACCTTATGAAGCAAGACCCTTTCACAGCTGAGGCTCATTACTTCTGGAAAAGCTGGCGAAGACGTATGCAGTATGAGTGTTCTGTTTGCAAGTTCTAAATTGTTTAGTTATGACATTATCTAATGTGACAAAATGTGTTATGTTAATATTTCCTTTTCTCTTCAAAACTGTTGAAACATGACAGATGTAAGCCAGTATCATTCCAGAATCCCTAAAATAGTTTTACTTGACACCTTAAGAAATAATTAAAAAATGAGGATTGTTTTTAGTCAGGGTGAAGTCTTTGATTTTACAAACCCCTGTAATAAATGACAAATGTTGGCATCCTTTCAGAAGGAGCATCAAGTTCCAAGTGGTAGAGTTTTAAGATGTTAGAGGAAAGTTTTGAGACAGGATGTGGATTCCATTGTCCTTAGCGTAACCCAATTTATTAACCAGGATACTTTCTCCTTCAAGGAAAGGAGTGGAAGAAAATATACCTGGCACAGAGCACAAAGATACCACACTCATCTTTCAGTGTGGTTGTAACTCTGTGACATTTTGCCAGGTATTTTGCTAATACATAGCCTGAGATTTTTCCTCCTTGTTTGTGTTTGCAAATGCAATGAACAGAGGCAGGAATACAGGAGCGTGGCTAACCTAACAAATATGATAACAAAGATAAAAAGACTTCCATTTGTGCAATAATTTTCATTATTTTATTTTGTTCTTCCTTAAAAGAAATGTGAGGGTATTCACACAGAGGTATGCCTCTTAAGTTAGCAGTTACTTAGGATAGTACAAAAGAAGTTTTATATTGCTTCTTTCCAGAATTACGGTTATGGAGTCTTATTTGGCAGTGTCCATTTGAGTTAAGGTTAGCACATGAAGTTCCCTTAGTCCCCAGTGTTTGTGTTTTTGTGATTCCTCTCAAGTGGGACTTGTTTTCCCTGAATCCTGAGTCTGTTTTAAGGGCTCTGAAAGTGAAGCAGATGCAAGTGGATAAAGTGTTGCTTTTCCAGCAGTTAGCTGGTTTTTGTACTCTGTGGGTGCAGAGGGACAATCTGTAGGGGCTGTGTGGTCCGCCTGTGCACTTGCAGTTGCAAACTGCCCTCTGATGAAATCTCAGCTATGCAGAGAATTATGTTATTCTATTTTTCCATCCCAGATTTTAGCTTTGTGTTTATTCTGAGCTGAAACCTGTGTAGTGTACACAGCACACTGTTATTTGTAATACAGGGGGATATAAATTTTCTGGTCTTCAGTTAAGTATTCTGGCTTGGAAATGAGTGAAGCAAAGCTCAAGTACAGTGATTTGAGACACATTGAACTGATTCAGAGCTATGGCAGTTGCCCCTCCTCCCCAAAGTGGAAATTTAAGTATTAAAATAAAAGGACAAAAGAAAGATGACTGTAAAATAATTTCATATTTCTCAAATCTGGAAAATTGCAAACATGTCATTCATAATTACCAGAAAAGGCAAAAGCAGAAAGCAGAAAAGTGTCTCTTCCAATGGGTACATTTTTTCTTTTAAAGCTATGGTAGTGTGGAATGCTGTATTGAAAAAGCTATGTAGCCTCTGAATGCCTCTAGCAATAATGGAAAACGAATAATCATATTTTGTGATGAATATAAAAAACCCAATTGTTTCTCATAAACAGGAAGAAACTGTTTTTCTCAGGAGGGTACCAGGGGACGGATGGCAAATTAGAAGAGCTAGGAGTCAAGGCTGTAGAGTCCCTCCAATATTCGTTCTTGTATCAGAAGTTCTGACTCTCCCACCCCTGTATGGGCCATGGGGTATATTTTAGATTATTAGAAAGTAGATTCTTTTCCTCTCGTGCGTAGGCAGGGTGGTTCAGAGAAACCAAGCAGTGCTGGCCTTTAGCTGTTGTTCTTTGGGAATGCTTTCCCTGCTTTCTGCTTCTGGCAATTTAATCCTTGTTGAAAGTGTTCCTTTATGCTTCCTGTGCTCGTCGAAGGTGTAAGCTTTTGCAGAGTTTTTGTGTTAAAATTCTGGGGTGGGTTTTGATCCTGAAGGCTTTGAGGTAGGGAGCTTGCATGATGTCAATCTAGAGCCCTTTAACCTATTCTAGAGTATTAACTCTCAGAATCTCTGAGAGAAGTGGTCCATGCCCATGGGAATAGAGACAGTATTTGCAAGTAGGCACTAAGGTAGAATTCCTACACAGTATTTGTGTTGTGGTAGTAGTTGGTGGCAGCCAGGTCATTCCCCTTGCATCGTGTTGCCCTGGGATTAGCATTCTGTGAAAGGAGATCAGCCATCTCTAAGAGACTCACTGCTCGAGCACTTTCCAGATTCCATGCTGCCTACTGCTATTTTCATCAGCATTTCAAGTGGGGCTCTGTGACTTTGTGCAGTTTTATAGTGCTGCTCAGCTCAGAGATTTTTGAAGTACATATCTGCACATAGGACACTCTCTGATACATGGGTTCCACTTGCAGTCTGCGGAGATGAAGCAAAATTTGTACAGACATGTTTTCCTTGTGTGTTTCTGATCTCAAAAGAAGTTCCAGGGTGAATTCCCTGCTTTGGAAATACTATAGAGTCATTAAGACACACACTACGGCTTTTGTGTGTTTCATCTAAGTTGTGATGCTAAGGAAAAGTAAACCTGGATTTTGCAGTTGTCACTGAAAAGTGCGTGGTCTGGATGCTCTTTGTTAATGCCTCTCATCCCTCTCTCATCTGTGGAGTGAGTGCTGCATTGTAAAAGCAGTCTCTCCCTCCGGCTGGTTTGAGCTGGCTAATTTTTCTATTTCAATGCAGTTTTTAAACTGAATTTCAGTGGAGGGGAAAAGTCAACATTTTTTATGCTATTTTCCATGCTTTTCAACTGAATATTTTTTGATGCAGAGGAACATCTTTTAACTTTTAGTGAAAATGAGGCTGTTAGTGTGTTAATTGTTCCTTGGTGGTTGGGGTGGGTTTTTTTCCCCATTTGAAAGTGGGGCGAGGCTGGAAGCAGAGGCGGACTGTAACTCTGCCCAGACTTGGCTCCAAGTAGCAAGCTCTGCTTACAGTCAGTGGGCAGTTATATGTTCTTGTCACAATGAAAAGCTGTGAAACATCAGTATTTGCACTTGCAGTTTTCGTTTTAGTACAGAGGGAATCCGTGCTCCTCAGCCCCACACACTTCCCTAACTGCAGAGAGCCTGAGTGCTTGTGCTTTGGAGGGAAGATAAAGGAGGATTTTTGGCAAAAACAGCAGCAAGGACTGTGTTGGTAGTGGGGAGGTGACTGTGTAGTCTTGCCACAGCCAAGTTGCTGGAGGATTGGCATCTCCCCTGTGAAGGAGTACCTGGCTCTCATTTGTTCTGGCTGAGATGGTTGTGCCATGGTGGTGCTCATGCTCAGGGTCGGCTCTGAGGCCTCATCGTGGCAGCAGCTCTCAAAAGCCATTGCAAAGGTAATCCCAGCTTTGTGTGGCTGCAGGTGTTCTGGTGGCCTTTGCTCTGCCTCCTACCTGTGGGCTCCCTGCTGCCGTGTCTTCCGTCTGATCGTGATTTCTTGACAGCTGCTGTGGCCAAAGTTTAATTTTACTTTTGTGAGAGAGGTTTGTTCCTGCATGAAGTGTTTTGATCTTGTTCTGTGAGGACTTTGTAGGGTGAGGCAGGCTCTTCAGATGTGAGCTGAATGTAATGCTACTTCATATTTGGGAACGCAGTGGGATTTCTGAATGGGGTTTTTGGTGTTGTTTATTAAGGGCATGAAGGGAAAGTCGCTGTTACTGCAGATAAACTGTTAGATCCTGTTGGTGCTTTTAATGTGCAACTACTGTGAAATGAAAAGCCACAATCTCCTTTTCCTTAGCTTTTTCCTTCACTTTTTCTTCAGTAGCTTTAGGTGATGCTTTGAATAATAGAGCTAGATTGTTTTTGGAGTGGATGTTGCATCTCCCTTTTCTTTTATGTCCTGTCTTCATATGTTGCACTTTAATATCCTGTCTTCATGTGTTGCACTTTAATTCACAATGGCTTTGCAGTTATGCATTATTTAGAGTTTGTAGTCCTTCAGATCACGAACAAAGATCCCATTGTTACAAGACATGGTACAAAATCAAGAAAAAAAAATTATTGGTACGGATTTGCTAATTGCCAAAGCAGTGTGTCAGCACACTGCTTTGAAATTTCAGAACAGGACAGAGGCCAGACAGGTTGTTCTCAGGAGATGACATGGATCAGTTTAGCTGTAATAGCCACCCAGATAAGCAGTGGGAGGTGTTCATCTCTGTGCTACTCTGATATCTCTTGTTCTGATGTGTGAGCAGAGCTCTTTGTAGCTGCCAGGGTTATCGTTGTTGTGTGGGCCAGCAGTGGTTTGCACCACAGAGCTGATGGGGTCAAGTAATCCGTGTGGGAGAGAGCACGGCGTGCTCAGTGGCACCCAGGCAAATGGCAAGGCACAGAATAGCAGTGGGTTTGAGCTGTGCAACATATTTTCTTGATAATTTCTTTTTCTATTGCACCAGTATTTCTCCTGGTACCACTGGATGCTCACAGGAAAACAGGGTGAGGAATGTGCTATCCCCTCTGTATTTTCATTTTGTAGATCTTTGCTGTTGGAGAACTGAAAGGGGTGTTGTAAAAGAGAAAACACTTTTGCACGATGAAATATCTTGCTCTGCTCAAGATTTCAGAAGCTTGAAAAAGACTTCATATGAGAACATCCATAGGGCACTCCCTGAGCAAATTAATTGGAGCCTGTGATGTCATTGTCAAAACCTTACTTAAGGGCTAATAAAACCCCTGATTATCCAGAAACTTGCCATACCAAAACAGGGTCATGTAATCTGGCCAGGACCAAGTGTATTAAACTAGCCAAACTCTAGTTTATCCAAACAAATGTAATGCCCTCTATATAATTTGGGTGAATGAACTTCCATGGTGTCTGACATAGGGGCTCTGTTGAGTGCTTGAGCCACATGCACATTCGGAGCCTACTCAAGGAGCAGGAAATTAAAAAGCTTCCCCAGAATGTTGATTAGTGGTTCCACAGACCAATAGCCATAGGACTATTTATTTATCAAGTTACTAATTTCTTAGGGCTTCCAACAATAATAGCTGAACTTCAATTATTTTTTTCTTGAAATCTTTTATTTTAATAGTGGTTAGCTGAAGTGGAGTAAAACAGAGGAAAAATTCTGTATTTTAAATCTTCTTTAAAATTGAGGTGCAGTACCAAGATGTATTTGTGTGTTTAATTTTATGCAGTATGACTTCATCCACTTCTCTTTTATGATTTATTTTTGATTGAGTTTTTATATGCTAGGAGGGGTTTTTTTTTGTTGAAATTCATTGTCTGTTTTATAGATTGACTGTTATTAACACTTTAGAGTTTTGGATTTTGTTATCGTTTTACTTTTAATTTTATGCTTCTTCAGAGTGTGAGTCTCAGCTTGTGTTCCAGCCAAGCCTTTTTTTCCAGCCTTTGGGATATAAGGAAAAAAATTGCTGCAATAGTCCATCCTGAAGGTTCCAAAAACAAAAGGCAAATTTCTGCTGCTGTTAATTCTGTTAGGTCAAATCCAGACTTCAGTGGAAAAAAGTGACAAAATGTTCATAATTCCAGTGGGACCTAGACTTCACTCCTGATTTTTCTTTTTCTTTTTGTTTTCTTTCTTTCTTTCTTTCTTTCTTTCTTTCTTTCTTTCTTTCTTTCTTTCTTTCTTTCTTTCTTTCTTTCTCTTTTTCCCTTTTGTCTCCTTTTTTTTCTTTTTTTTTTTCCTTTTTTCATTTTTTCCTTTTTTCCTTTTTTTCGAGCCAGTTTCAATTGAGCCAATCTCTGAATTTGGAGCTCCTGAGTCGTGCTTTTTAAATGCTTAGGGTTGGCAATAATATAAATGCACAGGGATTAGACTACTGTAACAAGAACCTTCAGAGGTTAAAGAAAACATTTTATTTCCAGTAAGTGGCATGGTAAACACATACCATAATCTGTTCCAAAAAGCTATTAGTCCTGAAACAGCAGGGTGTCCTTTCTAACAAATGTTATCTTTTTCCTTGCATGACCGCGTAGATTATCCTTCACTCTATGCATAAATATCAGCCTCGTGTCCACGTCATCCGAAAAGACTGTGGTGATGATCTGTCCCCTGTCAAGCCCATCCCTTCAGGAGAAGGGGTGAAAGCCTTTTCCTTCCCTGAGACAGTCTTCACTACTGTCACAGCATATCAAAATCAACAGGTAATTTCAGGCTTTCTGGTCAGCACTTTCCAAAGCACAGGCTTTTCAGAGCAGAACAGAGTTGTAAGAGATAGGAGAAAAGTAGATACTTTCATTATATCACTTATGAAAATAGAATTAGCTAAACCCTTTTTTTTACTAAAAGTAGCTCTCACTGTTAGTATTGCTGTAGTGCCTTCAGAGATGATGTAGCTGAACCTTCAGAGATGCTGCATGTAAAAAATCTTTTTTATTCTAGAGATCACACAGTCCAGTTAGCATGCTTAATGGTGTCTTGATTATAAACACAGCATTGAAGAGCAAGGCAAAGAGCAGTCTAATTTTTAAAGGTGTTTCTGTAGCTTTAAATGTAGATACATGTCAGGAGAGACTTTTTAAAGCACTTTTGTTCCTGACTCCAATGCTTTTAATACTCCCAGGACCTTAACAGAGAAGCTGAGTTCTGAAGAAAGTTGCAGTTGTTTTTATTAACTGCATTCAGCCTATATTATTAAGGACAGTTTATCTGGGTACATAGGGATTCAAAGTCAAAAGTGAACTACAGGTTGTATCACTTGGCTCTTTCTACCTCTCACTTAAGTTTTAGCATACATAATGACACCATAGTTGGTGTTGTGGCATTTTATTAATTCCATATAAATTATTGCACCTGTATTTTTTGAAATTATATACGCACTAATAACTTTACAAAGAGAGGAGCAGGAGAGCCATGTAAATACTGAAATATAAGTATTTGGCAATTTTCCCATTTATTAAAATAAATTACCGTTATTTGGGGTGTGCTGTGTTTTGCTGGGTTTTTGGCTGGTTGATTGGTTTGGGTTTTTTTCATGGAGGATAATAACCTAGAGATAATCTCTCTTTTCCCATTTCCTTCTTGACCAGTACAGAAATAAAATTTAATTTAAATTTTATTGCAGTTAGACAGTGTACTCCCTTAAATGAAGAATGACATTTGCATGAAGTTTTTTGTCAGTGATTCCTACTGGTATTTGGCAGCTTTAAATACCTATCAGCTTCTCCAGGGATGTGCAAAAATAATGATCAGAAGATTGCTCCTTATTTTGCTATGTTTCAGGACAACCATCTTAAACCATACAAATATGAAGATGTTTCCTCTGTCACCTTTTTTTCTGTCAGTAGAGTTGTTTTCTGTGCTACTTATCTGAGTTTACAGGCAATAATTTTTCTTAATAATATTCCCAGATAACTCGTCTGAAGATTGATAGGAATCCATTCGCCAAAGGCTTTAGAGATTCGGGCCGTAACAGGTAGGTGTTGGGAAGGAGCTGGGATGGTTCCCACTGACAGGATCAGTTTGTGAAGGCTGTTCAAGGTCAACACTTGTACTTACAAACTAATTTGAGAACTCAGACTCCTTGAGGGACCCCTCAGACTTCCCAGTAATGTTCTCTGTGGTTGCCATTGCTGCACCTCTGACCATCTAGGTCAAGAACAGACTGGCATTCGGCTTGACTCATGAACACAAGTTTCCTTTCAGTGGAAGCAGTGACACCATGAAGGCTGCAAATGGATTTAATGTATACTCAAGTTCATGATTTCAGGCTGTTCTTGAAATCTCCTCTTTCTCCTGGCTGGAGACAAGTTGCAGATACCATTGTCAAACTACAGACAATTGCAGATACCATTGTCAAACTACAAGCTCAGGTTCTCTTGCATGTAAGTGGCATATAGCATGGGTTAATGGCTTGTTTCCTTGTTAAGGGGGAGAAACTGCTTTGTGCAGTAACCTTATGTTTAGTACACTTGCCTAGGAGGTAGGAGACCTGTATTCAAGTGTCTGTTTAGTCCTGTTTTTTAAAACTCTGTTGAGTTTTAAATCTGCTTCCTAGGTGAATACCTTTTCTAGCAGTCTATACAAGACCTTGAAATGAGACTGGTTTCCACCTCTTCTGTGGCGGATGGAATGATTAAATCCTTATTCTCTCTTGATCCATGAACCTTTCAAAATAGCAGTGGGAAATCTGTGTAGTGCAAAGTGGAGACTTAGGTCTGGTCCAGGCTGCCAGTGCCAATGAGGTGCTTTATCCAGCAACTGTTTAATGCAAGATACTTAAGCCTTTCTTGAGTTGCATGTTAAACCATTAAAGCTAAAAAAAAAAAAAAAGAGAAAGCAGTATTTCATTGTGGTGTATAGTATACATCAGTTCCAGCTACCACATTGTGTTTGGTATCTGCAGCTGCTATATTTATGACCAGGCCTTGCAGAGAAGGGAGCAGACTGTGCTGGTAGGAGTGATCAGAGAGTTCCTTTTTGATAGTTGTTTTATTGAGCTTCTCTGTTAGCAGAAGCTACAGCATTAAAGCATGTTTTACATAAAATGTGAGTTACATAAAACCTGAAACTGGACAGTAAATGACAGTAGTTTTTGGAAAATGACTACTTATAGAAGGGATGACGTAGTTGCAAAGATTTACAGGCATTCACTGTAAATAACTTTTTAGTATGTCTGAGATTTCATCTTCTAGCAAGAAATAAGTATCCATGTTCAGTGGCCACTGACATAAATAGAGCTTTGCCCTCTTTTGTAGGCTTCTGGTTAGAAATGAAGTGAACAGTAGCTTCCAGGTAAATGCAGTGACTGAAGAAGCAAAACATGCTGTGTGTACTTTAGGATGAAAAGGGTTGCCATACGTGCCCTGTTTGAAAACGCTCTGTCTCTCCTAGGCAGTGTCTCTGCTATGCTTGCTGTTTGCAGAACTGTAAAATAAGTACTAGGGAACCTCCTAAGAAGTGTGAAACCCTGATCCTCTGAAATGTGCAAATTTAGGTGGACTTAGAATTTCTTCCAAAATTTTATAAGAAACAAAAGATACCCTTTTAGACAGCAAGGAAATAATTGTTCAGAAATTAGTCTTGAACAGGTTTTAGTGTGGTGGGACAGCTCTGGAATTATCTGAGGATGATGTAAGACTACTGCATCTGCAAGCACACAAATACAGTTATGGGACTGGGTATATCAAGAGAGGTTTTTTTGTTTGGTTTTTTTTTTGTTTTGTTTTGTTTTGTTTTTTTGTTTGGCTGCTAGGAATAGTCTGGTTCAGGCATTAGGAAAAAAGCAAGATATTTTGATTGGAAGTTATTTTTTTATGGAAATGGATTAAGAAGGCAAGTTCTGACAGAAGAGCCAGCATCTCTAAAATGTTTTGGAGCAGCCTTTAGATGTCTGAGTGCTTTTACTCTACAAACACACTCATTACAGAATTAACTCTGCAAATTCTTGTTTGTTCCAAATTGACATTGTTTTACTGAAGTCAGTATCGCTGTTTTCTTTTATGGTCTGCATTACTGGATAAGTGTGTTTGGCAACTCAGCTCAGAATTTTAATTGTCAGGGAAAATTTCTATTGTATACTCAGTGGATTATTATTTTGCTCTGTTACTAAATGCTGAAATTAAATGTTAAGGTTCTGTTATCCTCATTGTTCTAACTGGTGTGTTTATCATTGAGGCATTTTAGTCTGCAAAAAGTTTAAAAAACTACTGTGGTTCAATTATACCAAACTTTTCAATATTGTTTTAATGCAGCTATCTCACTCTGCACTGCTGCATGCAGTAATTGTGTTTAATTAAAAATATGCCCTTCTAGGTCATTCCGTTCAGTCCCACAGGCCATTATACAGAAATCAGTAGCTTCACCTTTTAAAAACATTCCCTGTGCATTTGCAAAGTGCAACAGAATTTAGGTGCTGAGAATAGTTTCATTCTTGAGTTGGGCCTTAAGTTGGACCCTATAAAAACTTTTACTCAGGAAAGGACCAGAATTTCTCCCTTTAAATACTTTGAGAAAAACATAACTGTTTTGTTAAATAAACTTGGGCATTTGATAGCGCAAATTAGGGTGGTGATAAAATGTGGAAATTGTTCAGAGGCACCTTGTATAAATTATCACCTTGGCTACACTCCTCCAGGAGGTGGCTTTTATCTCCACTTTAACTAGAAATGAAAATTCACCATTACTGCAGAAAATTAAAGCTATCTTTTTAGTCCAGGTTCAGCTAATAAACGCTTTGTAAGTGTTTCCTGACAGACATTTGTGTTCCTGCTGGAAGGAGCAGTATCAGAACATGTCGGTTGCTTCAGCCTGGGCTATTTGCATAATTCAAGTTTACAAAGTACT
Source organism: Urocynchramus pylzowi (assembly GCA_013397555.1). Classification (NCBI taxonomy): domain Eukaryota; kingdom Metazoa; phylum Chordata; class Aves; order Passeriformes; family Fringillidae; genus Urocynchramus; species Urocynchramus pylzowi. The sequence goes on along the minus strand of VZRH01000535.1, from coordinate 743,126 downwards.
GCTGCTGCTCAAAGGCAAGCACTTGTATTTGGTGTGTGCCTGATGCTGACACTTAACAGGCCTCTGGGGCCCAGCAGCCAAAAATAACACCAAAATTATATCTAAGTTTATATACCTCTGAGGTATATAGTTTATAAATACTTGTCAGAAAACAAATGGGTCTTTAACTTCAGGAAACAGATTCTTCTAAATAGTGTCTGCCATCATTGTCTATATATACAGTTACTTCTGTTTTTTAAGGACACTGTTGCAAGAAAATGAGCAAAGACTTTTACTTTTTAAACGCATTTTGTTTAGCAAAACAATGTTATTTTAGACATGATTTTAGTAGCAAAAAAACTGTGCATCCAAGCCTTGGTCATGTTCTAAGTGTGATTTCCCATCTCATCAGTAATGACTGGGAGAACTTGTCAGTGGATCACCTTTATTCTAGGAAGAAATAGCATACTAGCAAAGACGTATCTTTCAGAAATATCATACTTTAAGAAATATCATACTAGCAAAACATTTAAAATCACTTTAGCCAAGTCTTCCCACTCAAACAGCCCTCCCAAAAGGCCCCAAATATTGAAATAGAGAGCCAGGCTTGTGGAATTACAAAGCACTTGTGTGCTATCAACCCAGTGGTTGCAGGTCCCTCTGGTCTTGTGGATAGGCTGTAAGGCTCTTTTCTAAAAAGCAAATTCAACTTGAAAATAATCCTGAAATGTTACTAATTTTTTATGTTTCTGAGGTAGAGTATCCAGAGATGTGTGGCAAAATACAGCTTGCTTTAATAACACCGTGATTCTTTTGTTCTAAATAGAATGGGACTGGAAGCTCTGGTAGAGTCTTACGCCTTCTGGAGACCTTCACTGAGGACACTTACATTTGAAGACATACCTGGGATACCCAAACAAGGTAACAATTGTCTTTGTGTTCTTTCAAAACAAAAATGAAAGATGAAGCTTTCATCATAGTTTACAAAAGTCTAGGTAAGTGTGTCACTCACAAAACAAAAACAATCAACTAACCACAGTTATCAGTTATTCAGTTACCTCCTCATCAGAGTTATTCTAAGTTAGAAAACTAATGCTAACTCAACCACCATGGCAATAAAAATGTTAGATTGTAAAGAAAAATCAGATCACATGGAGGAGAATGCCAGTTATTTAAGGATTGAGTTACCTATTCCTTAGTGTTATGCTGTGTCTAGATACAGAAGGTAGAGACCACTTACAGATGATTTCTGTTGTACACATCCAAACTGCAGTGTAAGAATTGTGTTTTTAAGAAAAAAAAAAAAAAAAGAAAAAGGAATGAGAGAAGAAATGTTCTCTTAAGTGATGAGTAAATAGGAGGAAGCTTAATTTTTTTCTTCTTAGAACCCCTTCTTGATTCTTAAAGACCTGAAAATTGTTCAGTAAATGGGCCAACAAACTTTGCATCCTAGAGCTTAAAGAAATGGATCTCCTCTCTGTTTTGCTTTTTCCTGCTCCTCACTCTCTGCTGGAAACCTCTTTGTTTCTACTTTCCCCTTTGTGCAGGTAGTGTCATGAATGAGAAAAATATTCAAATGGCCCATTTGGACTGAGAGTGGAATCTCTGTACTCTTTTCTGAGTTCTTTTATTTCCAGAATATGCACCAATGCACATAGAAAACCTCTCAGACTTTTCCCAGCTAAATCAGACATGTTGCTCCCAATTCTTTGCATTTTCTGCTACCAAATTTACAAACATCCAGTCTGGCTTCTTGATAAGGTATTGATTGCAAAGTTGTTAAACATCTTCAGAACAAAAATCCAGAACACAGAGAACTTCAGAAAAATCACTTTTTCCAGCTTTTTGGTTCACTCCTTTGAGAAATCTCGAGTATCAGTCCTTGATGTGGGCAACTGAAAGGAGGTTTAGTGCCAAGTCATAGATACATTGGATGAGTGCTGGCAGAGTTTTGGGCATAGCATGGGGGTGAGGGATGGTCTCATCAAAAAGGCCTTTAATGAGAAGATAGAATGAGACCTGAAATGCCTCGTCAGACTGTGTAAGACTGAAAGGCAACTGATGATGCAGTTAATCCATTTAGGAGACAGGCCAGCTTTATTGGCTGTTTGTGTGTAGGAGCATTGTTTGGGAGCAAGGGAACTGTTGGTGTGAGCTTCTCACTTCCTTTTCTGCTGCTGCCTGAGGTTAAGAAGATTGTCGAAGTTACTCTTGATATTCTGAGGGCAGAAACTGGGATCCTTGCTAAATCTTTAGTCATCTGTACCTTGGACATAGAGACTTTGCAAAAGACCTCCTAGAAATTGGTCCTGTTTGCTGACACTGAAAGTGCCCATCTTCAGGTAGTGGAGGCATTGATGGAGTTTAAAAGAAAAATGTGTCTTATACAGGATTTCTGTAATGTGGCAGTGTCTAATGATGCCTTGTGCTTGTGGTGTCCTGTTAACAGGACACCACAGAGAAGCAGCAGCAGGCAGTGTTCTTTAATAATGTATTTTTCTTTTTACTAGTTCACCTATTATGATAATCTGTTAACTTACTGACTTGAAGAACTTGTCTCTTTGCAGCATCAAGCTGTTTGATTGTTAATGTGATTTATAAACAGAAGGTCTTCCTTGTTAAGTGTCTTCTGCCTGGGAGACTGTAAAAGGCCCCAGTTAATTTTTCCACACTCAGTTTTAATGAAGATGCAATCTTTTGAGAAAAGGAAATCTTCCTTGCAGCTGGGAAACTTTCAGTCCTGAAAAAAAAGATTTCACCTGTAGCAAGCAGTGTGCTTTCAGGAGCAATCAGCACTGGTACTTGTAATATAAAAAGTATCAGTAAATGAATCATATGCAAACAGTTTGCTGCAAACCTACCCATTGAAGAAATGAAGCAGCTGTGTGCAGTGTTCAGCCCACACTTTTCCTGAAGTTGTTCTGAATTTTTTGGTTGTTCTCAGAATTTTTTGTTTTGAAGTCAGAAGTATTTTGTTCTGAAGTTGAAAACTTTCCTGAAGCTGTTACCTGTGAGAGCCTCTGAGCTAAGGAGCTGGCTCCTCAGCTGGTGCTCTGACAGTGACAGTCAGGCACAGAGTACTTGAAACACCTTCCGGACTGTAGCAAGAGCATAGACAAGACAAAAATCATAATTTTGAAGCAGGCTTCCTGTTATGTGGTACTCACTTGGCTATGTCTTGACTGCCAGTCAATTTCTTTCCATGTCATATAAGAAGCAGTTAACCTTTTGGGCAGGAGCTCTAAGAACTGAGTGATGGTTGTAAAAACATAACTTCAATTCTCTTTCTTGGTGAAGTTGTTTCTTTAGAAACATGCATGGGGTTTACTCACACATTCTCCTGCACATGTATGTAAAAGTTTTTAGTTAATTTGAATTGGATTTAATCTCAAGGGTTATTATAAAAGACAAAGGTCTTGATCTTTCACCTAGGAAGTGGACCTTTCCCAACGTGCTTCTTACACTGTAATATTCTTTTCCAGGAAATGCAGGTTCCTCTACTTTACTCCAGGGATCTGGCAGTGGAGTGCCATCTACCCACCCTCACCTTTTACCTGGTTCCCCTTGCTCATCTCCAGCCTTCCACCTCAGTCCCAACACTAGCCAGCTGTGCACCCTTGCTCCAGCTGACTACACAGCCTGTGCCCGCTCGGGCCTGACCCTGAACAGATACAGCACTTCCTTGGCTGAAACCTACAACCGGCTCACCAGCCAGACCAGCGAGACCTTCGCTCCCCCAAGGACTCCCTCCTATGTTGGGGTGTCCAGTAGCACGACTGTGAATATGTCCATGAGCGGCAATGACGGGGACGCATTCAGCTGCCCGCAGACTGGCTTATCCATGCAGATTTCAGGGATGTCTCCACAGCTCCAGTACATCATGCCTTCCCCATCCAGCAACGCCTTCACCGCTAACCAAACCCACCAAGGCTCCTACAACACGTTTAGACTGCACAGTCCCTGTGCTCTCTATGGATATAACTTTTCCACGTCCCCTAAACTGGCTGCCAGCCCTGAGAAAATCGTTTCTTCCCAAGGAAGTTTCTTGGGGTCCTCGCCAAGTGGGACCATGACGGATCGGCAGATGTTGCCCCCCGTGGAAGGAGTGCACTTACTTAGCAGTGGGGGGCAGCAGAATTTCTTTGACTCTAGGACCCTAGGAAGCTTGACACTCTCGTCTTCTCAAGTGTCTGCACATATGGTTTGATGAAGCCTTTAAGTAAAAGTACAGTATGTTTGGTGTCTACAATGTATTTCTTTTGGAATATGAAAGGACACTCGATGTAGCTTGTAAAGTGTGTGTATATATAATATGAGAGGAAGTTCCACTGAAATTTTGACTTGCTCGTGGCCAGATTATTCTCCTATTTTGAGTTACACAGAGTTTGCTGCGGTGCAGACTGCTTTAGTTTTCTGGTATAATACACTTAGTTGTATAACACGTTGGGACATATGCAACAAATTAAGTAAGACTTCCTCCCCTTTCCCCCTCCTCTGTTCTAACCCTTTTAAAGAATGAAGTGACACTTGGAGTATTAAACAACACAAAAAAGCCCACTTATATTTCCTATATTACTAGTGTGTTTCTTTAAAACATTTGTACAATAAGCTGATGCACCAAAGGCATTTTACAAGTTTCTTCTGTTATAAGGGATACAAAGGGTATTTGGACTTCTTAGTGTTAAGCATCAAGCATCCAGCCTAAAATAGAAATTTAGCTAACGGATTATTTACAAATTAAATGGAAATATTAGTTTGCCTTCTCGTGATATGCTGTTTTTAGCTTATCAACGGCACAGCATTCTCACTAGGATTGGTTTTTTCAGCATTAGTCTAGATTTATGATTATATATTGGAAGACAAATAATATGTATTCAAATTGTGGTGATAGGAATAATTCAAACCAACAGCACTAGAAGCAGCATTCCTTCATATGAAATGAATGTTGGGGTGCTTAATTTTTGTCAAAGGTCAGGCTTGATGCATTTTTTCCTCCATAAATATTGCCTATAAGACATTTACTGGACAGTAGGATATTCTAATGTATCTTTGTTTTTGTATTTTTACTTTTTTAAAGAAAAATTCAGTTTGATTTAGGAAAAAAAAAAAAGTGAGCAGGATGAGAAATTCTGTTATTGGTTTTTACCTGTTTTGTGTGTGTGACATGTTTTGGGTTTGTTTTTTTCTCTGTTTGTTTGCTTGGTTGTTTTTGGTTTTTTTAGGTTTTGTTTTTTGGTTGTTTTTTTTTTTTTT
>VZRH01000535.1:681171-737881 GCA_013397555.1 Urocynchramus pylzowi | reverse complement strand
TTTGGGTTTTTTTGGTTTTTTTTTTTTTTTTTTTTTTTTTTTTTTTTTAATAAGGGCAAAAGGTCCTGCACCCTCAGTATTTCACAAAAACATCACCTGCATCAATTAGGCAGATGACCCAGTTTGCCCAAAAGTGTTTCTGGAAGCAGAAAGCTGTCATAGCTGCCTTCCTGTTGCTCTGATTTTGTCCTGGAATAGGAGAGGTTTCCTTCATTCCCACCTCTGGTTTCTAGATGGCACTTGTAAGAATATAGATCACTATCTGCTCCTGACCAGACTTCTGCAGAGTGACAAGGATAACAGGGAGACATTTACCAGGGTGACATTTCTGCCCTCATGTGCACCTGCACAGCCCAGGTGTGTATCAGTCCTTCTGCAAAAGCTGTCTCTCAGCTGCCTGTCTGACAGAGCTGAACCACAGGGGTTGTGAAACAGATTTTAGTGCTTGAGAGAACAGGTCATCTTCAAGTTTGGTAATCCTCATTTATATTGTGCAGGTGATGTAAGGGCATTCTGAGGTGGGTACAGATGTGCTTGAAAATGCTTCCCCAGTCAGCATTGAAGGAGATTATGGTCTTTCAGGTTTCTTTTTTTTGGTTTTTTTTTGGTGAAGGTGAATTTTCATGTGAATCAAGTGTTCCTGTATCTTTTCAGGCAAATAGTAGGCTTACCCACTCTCACTTCAAAAAAGACTCATTTCAGCTAATATTTCTCCAGTGGGATGGAGATAATACATGCAGAAACAGCCCTCTTGCTACCTCCTCTTATCTGGGAATAGCACAGCAATCTTTAAGCCTGTGCCTGAAGAATGCTTTATTTTTTATTGGTTATGTACTTGTTTCTGTTAAAGACACATATAAAGTTCTCTTTCTTAGTTAGAAAGAGAAGATGATACAATTGAGGTGATGTGGGCTAGCTTCTTTGCTTAAACTTTCTAAGTGACCTTTGAGTAAGCCTAAGTTCACTCAGTCTCTAACAATTTTTTTCTTATGAAAAATGTGATAATAGCACTTCTCTTCCTCTGAGGAAAGGGTGACAGTACATTGAAGATGAAGATCATCTTTACATTTGCTGTGCTGTGGGCAGTATGTTGCAGATGAATGGCTGGGTAGTGTTCATACATGAGGATAACAAAGTAAATTTGTGTACTTCAGCTCTGTTGCTGGTCTTGGCAGTGCAGTGTCCTTTGAGGCAAACCTCCTAGAAAAGACCTGCAATGCTAAAAACGCTATTCAAACTCATGCTATTGATGTGTGAAATGGTTCTAAGGTGTGTGAGAGATGGGAAAATTTTCAGCTATGCAAATTGTCAGAGCTCTGTTGGTTTAAATTAAGAAGTAACTTGCATATAGTTACTCCTGCTCTAGGCAAAACTAAGAAATTTTGCAGTTGGAAAAAATACTTAAGTGGAAAGATGGTTCAATTAATCTGTACTTGAAAAAGCATAAGTAGCCATATCAACTTAAGAGCTGTGACTAGGTAGAAATGTGGAAGAGCTAAATCATGCATGTTCCTATAAGGAGAGGAAAAAAAAAAAAGGGTTGTGCATGAATGTTCATGGTGGTGCTCCTGTCAAGACTATGTACTTTATTGTCTGGGAATTTTTTAGAACTGGTCTCTTATTTTTCCTCAAATTATTCTTATCATATAACCACACAATATTGTTTTATTTGCTCCTTAAAATTTGAATAATATTGTAAATACTGGTTTGTCATTGTGAAAAGACTAGCTTTCTATCAATACAGTAAATGCTATATATGCATTATATCTATAATTATATATCTGTATTTTACAAAAATGCCACAGAAAATATATTAAAGTGTGTATTCAAACACTTTTTACTACATTTGGAAAACTGAGAGGCTTGGGCCTGTTTTTTTCACTACAGCTTCAGCAAGACCAAAGGCAGTGATGCAAAGGTAAGCTCTGAATTTCAGAGACTTAATACAACAAGCTCCAACAAGTCCACAATTCTTTAACCACCTGCAGTTGAACCTCTCTTGTTATTTCTATGCAAAAGAATTGTCCCAACAAATGCTGTGTATAAGGAGATACTCAGCTGAAAGCAGAGCTGTGAGGTTTTTATGTGGGGAAAAGGGGCTGAGCGCTTGCCAGGGTCTTTAGCCAGTGATGGAACTTTGGGACTTCTCACAGCCCATGTCAGCCCAGCTGCCAAGACCAGTTCAGCTGCCCTGTGTCAACTGGATCTGAGAAGTTAGCACTTCCATATGACCAGTTTCTTGAGCAGGAGCTTGGTACTCTGCTCTTTTTCTCTCCCTGTGTTTCTTTGGTAATTGCCCTTTGGTTCTACTAGTTCTAAATGCAAAAAGCCATTGATTTTGAAGGCAGAATTTACAACCAACAATCATCTGGGTATACTGTTACTCAGCAATGAGCAGCATTTCTCCCTGCAGAAATACTGTTAGGCACAGTGGCCTTATTTCCTATTGTACTGCAATAAACGATTCCATGTGACGTAGGGCACAGGGCCTGAAATTCTGATTACTTCAGAGACTAGAGTTTCATAGTCACTTAACACCAGCATTGTTGCAAATGACCAGAATTAGGACAAGAGAAGTAGGCATGAAATGCTTGATCATAAATATCAGGCCTCCAGGGAGAATGAAAGCTTCTGTTTTTAATAAGAGAACAGTCCTTTTTTTATTATGATTTTTTTAAATTTTATTTTTTTTCTATAGCACCATCAGACTCTAAGAGAGCTCATTTCTGCTTCAGCAGAGAGACAACTGGAGCAACTTGAAAGTCATGGACATTGTTGTCATTAATGCTAGTAAGCCTGTACCTTAGTCAGTTCAACAGAAAAAAAATATAAATCATCCTCAGAAGTAGCTCAAAAGTTATATGGGTGTATTTTTCTTGTAAAGATAATATATCTAATTAATCTGTATAGAAGTATGTTTAAAAATTCATCATAATGAGTTAGTGCTTTTTTGGGGCTGCCTCTGCACTTCAGATGACAAAAACTGTTAATTTGTCAGTTGAGCTCTTCATTAATGTGATCCTCAAGATTCAATATTTTGCCTTGTATCTAACACAAAGTTGTAGATACATCTATTTAATATATGCAAAACTGCAGGAAAATTAATTTTCTGCCTTATATTCCATCATATTCCTCAGTTACATGGTTGATTCAAAAGCCTAACTTGACAAGGTGACACACTTCTTAGAGGTGATGACTTTCATCATTAGGAAATAACATTTCTAGAAAACTCAAGTTGCTTTAAATGCTTTTTGTCAGTGCTGTTGTGTTCAAACTCTGAAAAGGTGTTTGTTACCCAAAAAAAAAGAAGTCTTTTGCAGTTGCCACTCACTCTTGAAAAGCAATGTTGAATTGGCCATCAAACCATCTCAGTTTAGCTGGTGCCCAAACAGAGCAATTACAAGAAAATGAGAATCTGAATCTTCTGCCTCAGTTTTAGAATTTGAAGCCCATAAAGCAAATGTTTTTAAGAAGCATCAGTAAATCTGTTTAAATACTGTGGGCATATAGAAACACTCAGCTGAATTTCATTTGTGTGTCACTTTCAGATGTTTATTGTCACTTAAATAGTTAATATCTCACCTCTTCCACCACTGCAGAATGAACATGGAGCTTCCATGAGATGGATAAATTTCCAAGTTTTTTCTTTGAGGCCTTTCTAAATGTTGGAGGTAGAACCCAGGTTTCAAGACAAGCACCTGGGCTCTGGTTTTGCAGCAGGGAGTGGCAGGAGACATGGAGATCACACAAATGGGGCCTGCAGTGCCACCACACACTTTTGGAATGTCTCAGGTGCTGTGGTGGCACCCACAATGTGCAGTTCTAGCCAAGCATATCTCAGTGCACCTCTCACAGGAGGCTAAACTCAGCTTAAACTGAGAACTGACATCAAAGGCCAGCCAGGAGGGATAAAGTGTGATGTGAAAATCCTTAGTCTACCTGGAAGCTGGGCCATGGCAGTGAATGTTAAGCATAACTCAGCACAGACTCAGCCTTTGTCAATGCTGCTGCCACTTTGACTAATCCACGCCCTTTTGCACACCACTGCTTTTATTTAGATGCTATAATAGCCAAGAATAAATTTAGAGCACATTGAAGGAAGCCTGGACCCACTGTGGCCAGTGGTAATGTTGCCACTGACTTGAGCTTTATGGATACCACATTTCCAGACCTTAAGACATCCCCGTTTCTGTTCCGGAGTGCTTTACCCACACAGCAGCTGTAGTCATCATGGTCTTGGCCATTTTTCTGTCCATTTGTGATGTTTTTCAGATGGATGACTGGCTTTTTGCATTTCACATTCTCGTATTTTGTTTTTAAATCTGAGATTCTGCAGTTTTTGAGGCATAGACTGAAAGACAAGACAAGGTTGCAACTCGTTGCTCCATCCCCCAGAAGCCCTGCGATGGATGGTGTATCCTTTCCACTGCAGATAATTGACTATATATTTCCCCACAATGTTTTTATTGTATTTTACAGAGAAAAGTAATAAAAATAGAGGTTGTATCACAATCAAAGCAGTGTTTCCATTCCTCAGGCAACGTTTTTCAGTAACCCAAAGGAAAACACCTCCCCACCCTTTCCTGGTTGCTATACTCAGTATATGGTTCTCAGTAAGAAGAAAACCAGATGCCATATTTAAATGTAAGATGGCAGAAACCAGAAAAGCAGAAAAATGGGTCCCAATTCAGGGAAATTTTCCCATATAGTCTTTGTATTCTTTGACGTGCAGTATGGACACTAATGCTTCCAGAGACATCTGCAAAGACCCTTTGATAGGTCCCCCAGACATTTGCTGTGGGTGTGTGATAAAGGCCTTGCTGATGCAGTGAGCACTAGGGATTACCTGCAACATGCTCAGGCAGGGTGTTGTCAGTGTCACACAAGGATGTGCAAGCAAATGCCATTTATGTGGTTCTAGTAATCCTGTGCAGAACTGTAGCCTCACAAGTGTTAAACAGACCCCAAAGCCATGTTTAGAGACCAGGTCTTGGGGAGAACTCATTGCAAGCCAAGCCCATGCAATCCTGTTATCCTTGTGGTGGCAACTAAACTCTGAAAAACCGTGAATGTAAAAGCAATTATCTAAGCAGACATTTATTTCACTTTGCTATAACTGGGTGTATTAATTTCCTGAACGTTTTGGTGAGGGTGAGAAGTGGACTAAATGTCTATGGGCTGTGGCACTGAACATTCCAGTCCCACACTATTTTTTTTGTGTAAAGAAAGGAGCCTTGGAAAACAAAATTTAAGTTAAGGGAAATGAAGACTGGTTTATGAGTAAGGGCTGTTTAGACATCAAAATACACCATCATGAATGTCTAAAAACAGTCTGTCTGGCATCACATCTTTGCTTTCAGTAGAGGACGGAACAGTTAGATTAAGGAGTGATCTGTGAAGTGTTGGGTAGAATGAAAGCTTTTGGTAAGCTGAACTACTTAATCTAAGTTTGAATGCCATCCATTTTAAGTCTTAACATTCTTGCATTCCTGTTTGGTTTGGGTTTTGTTTTGTTTTGTTTTGTTTTTGGTTTTTTTTAAGATGCTACTAGCAAAGATGAGATGATGCTGAAAAATTTCCAGCTAGATGTGTCTCCAAACTTTCCCAGAGATGACAGATATTTAGATGTAATTTGAATTAAACCCATTATATAGATAAGTTTGTTTTATAGCTGGCTGCAGCTGTGAAGTTTGGATTCAGATCTGTAACTCCCCTCAACTTTGAAGACTGTAGTCAAATCTGTGGTTTTGGGTTTGAATCTCCAGTTGCCTGTTGCGTCAGACTGTCATTCACATCTGTTCCACCACCAGCTCGGTGCTATCACCAGATGGTGATACCAGTTTCAGCCTCTGCAGAGCTGGAGCTCAGAAAGGCCCCTTCTCAAGCACGCTGTTACACCTGAGCAGTGACAGCAGCACTTTGTAGGTCTGTAGGTTAACAACTCTCTCCGTGCCATCTAATGGCCATTGATGACCCACCACGGAGCCCTGGCTGGTGGGTCACAGGTTGTGTGCTCCCACCCTGCAAAGTATGCTTTTACATACTTCCTTCATATTATGTTTCTGTGTAAGTGAGAGCTGTAGCTTCCCACAGGGATATTACATGATCCAGTGTGGAAGGAGAGAGGGTTGGTGTTATTGCAAATGGGATGAAAGCTGCTCCTTGAGGTACTCTCTGAGGGCTTATCTATACAGAGTGGTTGCTGAGAAATAAACTAGGAGTGAATTTACAACACTTCAGCTCCACAGGTGGGCACTCTTAACATGCAGTTTGGAGAAGGTGCTCCGTGTGAAAAATAAGAGAGAAAATATTCCACACAAGGGATGTTCCTGTGAGGATATGGTGCTTTGAGGCTGAGGTTGTGCAGTTTCCCTCTCGTTTGCTCTACAGGCAGACCTCAAGGCTTCAGCCACACTATAAAAAATAACAACCCACAAAAGTCTGTCTGGGAGGGTGTCACTGGTTGTCACCATGGCACAGACAGCCTCACCAACTGCAGTGACAGAGCCACCATGGTAAATGCTGGACAACTCTTCTGACCTGTTAATAGCTGGCAGACTATTTGATGACAGTTGCAAGAATCTGATGCACAGCAGTATCCTTTACAGCAGTTTAATCTTTGTCATCAAATCCCCCAGCAGCCATGATTAATAGCAGCACTTGAGCTTGTTTTGAAAGTTGTATATTTGGCAGCTATGAACTTTGATCTATGGTTTCGCTTTAAAGAATCATTATGACACAAACTTTTCCTGTAATCCTTCCATCTAATTAAACCACACACAAATACTGTGTGGGGAAATATGATGCTATTGATATAAGCTGTGTGTTTATTACATTATTTTAGGCACTTTATTAAAGTGGATAGTTGTTCCCAGCAAGATAGTAGATAAGCTCCTCAAAAACAATAACATCACCCAGAAAGAATATATAATAAAATTTCCCAAGGCCAAATTCGATTAGAAACTTTCTTTGTTGATTAATACTGTGCCCTTGAACCCATTGAGGGCTCAGATGTTTTAACCTGAGCTAAAATTACTAGCATTTAATGAATTTAGCCTACTAATGTGTACTTTTCCACAAAATGTTTTCCTTTGTTCCAGATAGTCAAAGGACTTCAATACCTGACATGATAGTGTTTGTCTTCCTGAAGTAGTTCTTCCGGTATTTGGGTACAATTTAATCAGGAACATTTCAAAAATCCAAGAAAATTTATTTTCATGTAAATATTTTAAACAACAGAACATTAATCTTTTTGTAGATGAATCAACCACAAAGCAGCCATTTCTTTCTGGTCTTTATCCTGCAGCGTATTTTGTAGAGAAATTCTCATGAGGCAGATAATGCTCATGTTTTCAAGATGAGAATGTGAATTGTTGATCAGTCTGATAATTTCTTTTTTTGGAGCCAAAGTACAGGGCTACATAGTCTGGACTGAGTTGTCTTGCTTGAGCATTTCATCTTCATGACCCCAGCATTTGGGCAGAAGTGGTTTCTTTTCTCTAGAGCCACTACGGAGTCTCTGAGCAGCAGTTTTATGGAGCTGCCTGGAATCCCCAGAGTTTCTCCTGACTGGCCTACCTGGATCTCCTAATCTGGGTGCCACCAGACTGAGAGATAACAGAGGTATAAATCACCATCTTGAAGCTTCTACTGCTGTCAGGGCCAACAGTGTTAATATTTGCCAATCACCATCTTTTCCATATTTTTGGGGTAGACTTTCTGCCAGCTGGCTTTTGGCTAAAACACTACTTCTGTCAATACTGGTTAAGCCCAGTGACCATGGTTTCTGAGTCAGCTGGAGACCAGACAAAGTACCAAGTATAATAATTTTCCCAAATTGTCTCACAAATTTGCAGAGACTTCATATAAATGTAGAACAGCTGAAGCAACATGAGTGATCCCTTAGAGAATTCACAGCTGAGCACCCTCAAGCAGAGGAATAGCTGCCCATCACCACTCTCTGGACAGGATCAGAAAAGAGTGAAAGGGAATGGCTCTAATGCAATTCTTTTCCTGTGCCAGGTTTTCTAGTCTTGGTATTAATACTCTGTGATTATCTGTGTCCAAGACTACCACAAAACTAAGCAGAATTAGCTGGGACATTTGTCATGTGTCTGTTGTCATGAGGGAGGCTGGATCAGTGGCCAGAAGTGGCCTTGACCTAACCTGCTCCTGAATAGCTGGACATGAGCTACTTGAGCTGTCATCCTCTCTTTAGTAGCTCTTCTCTGAAAAGCAAAACTTGCTTAGGTAACCTGGAATCCCTCAGACATCTGCACAGCCAAGGCTTGAGTGGCAGTCACAGCCTGGTTAGAGTGGAGATGTCACATTATTCTCAACCAGCCACACAATCTTGTGTATGGATATGGGGTCAAAATGCATTTCATATACAACAAGAATAAAGTTTTGTATAAAGAGCTTATAAAACCTCATGAGGACTTTTAAATAGTTCAAGGGCTGCCTCTTACTCTTATTGAACTCAATGGGAATTTTGCTACTGACTTCAAAGGAAGTTGAAAGGAGCCATGAGGGGTTGATTTGCACTCCTACATGTGTGCTTCTGCACACCAAATTTGCAGCTGGAAGGGCTATGTTTTAGCTGTTTTTGTTGCTGTACTTGTTGAGTTTTTGCTACTTGAGAGTTTGCATAAGCACCAGATCTGCTACATGCAGATTGTCTACACACATGCAAAACGTATGGAAGGCAAAAAGGATTCCTTAAGCTACCTCATCTGAGTGGCTTCATTCTCCAGAGAGGCAAAAAGCTCTCCTAAGCACATAATGGCTGGTGAAGAAGGTTCCTCACTTACCACTTTAGGATGCATAAAACCAAATCAAATATAAATTACTTCTTTTGCAGGTCTTTTCCAAGGCTGCAAAATGGAAAACTTCAGCTTCTATTCTATAAGCAGACATAGAGCCTTAAGACAAGAGCCAAGAATCCAAACACATCAAAATGGTTTGGAACTTACTTTAACCACTTCTGAGTGCATTCTTTTCCATTCCATCTCTGCAGCAATTTGTAGAGGATGAAACTTACCAACTACATCCAAATATGCTCCTTTAGGCAAGAGGACCCCTTGCAAGAGGAGTATGAGTTAAGGCTTTGATGGTTCAGAAATAGGAAGAAAGTTGTTTTGAGTGGGAGCACAATTTAAAGCTAGTGATTCATTATGAATAGGGAAGTGGCTTTACAAATATCTGTCAGTTCTGTACAAACCATGTGAACACTGGAGGCTCCTGGGGACCAAGGAAAAATCAGATAGAAATAATTTCTGTGTCAGTAACAACATACTCTGTTTGCTGTACAGTTGACTGAGACCTGGCTGCTGATAACTTTCTTTCAGGGATGATTTCATAAGCCATAGATCTTCCTGCTAGGAAATGCTCCTGCATTGTGTGCTTCAATCATTACCATCCCGTCCTTGACAGTTACACATTCTCCGTGAGTCTAAACAGCATTACTCTTGCATAGATTTTCTTATATACCTCATATATTAGCAGGCATTATTATAACCTTCTTCAGTGATCCTGTAGCCAAGCAATATGCATTTAACTCTTTCAACATTCCCTTGTGAAAACATTCCAGGGAGACCAGAAGAAAAGTTGAGGCAGCATCAGAGTCTCTGAGCAATCACGTAACAGAAAGCAGAGTGGTTGGGCCCTCCTCAGCCTCTCAAAAGAAAACTGCTTTGCTGGGTCTCCCATCCTGCATGACTCTTTCCTGAATTACTCAGACCATAAGCATGGAGTAGAAGATTGCAGACGCTTCATAGAGGATGACTGCTGCTAAACCAGAGAGAATTGAGTGACCAGTATGATGTGTGTAGGAAGATACTGACTGTGGAGATGAAGAGTAGTAAGTGGAGAAGATTAGTGAAAGCTTACACAACCATCTGGTAAAGAGTTTGGGTAGTCCCATAAAGCACCTGGTTGCTGATAAGAAACAAATCCAGTTTTCTGAGCTAACTGTTGTTTCATTCCTCTTCATGAAAAAATATGTACTTAAGATCTCACACTCTGAAGCTAACCCAGTCAACTTTTCAGAACAGGTTTAATATCTTTCCTTGTATTTGAGGTCAAAGGGCTTTGCTGCAGCTGCAGCTCAGTCAAATAATCTGGACCTGTTGCAGGAGTTACTAGTCAGGGCTCTGATTTGTGTCAGGTGTAGGTTTAAACCAGATGTGACAGGGATACTTTCTGGTGTTGAAAGCTAGAGAAGGTGTCCCACACTTCCTGGGAGCTTAGCCTTGGGCAATAGAAACTTAAAATATATTTAAAAGGCAGACAATAAAAAAAGTGATGTTGGAAACAGAGTTATAACTCATGTAATAAACAGAAACATCCTATACCATGGTTGTGGTGGTGCCTAGTGTTGATTTTTTTATGCTTTATATAAGGCTTGCTTTATGTCCAGGATTAGCTTTTCAACATCCAAGAGTGATAAGGGCTTTTGAAGGACTGTAGGTAGCTAGCTATAAGATAAAGCCACAGAGCAGCTAATAGCTTACTTTCTGTTTTAGCAAATATAGGTACCAAACATAAAAGAAAGTGTCCTGCAGACAGGTGCCAGCACAGAAGCCTGATTTGGAGGTTCAGGTCTTTTAAAAGGTGGAGTTTAGACTAGGAAGACTTCATGGTTGAGAGAGAATGAGGAGACTGAAGGGACATTTGCACATATAAATCATCAATGCATGCAAACTGGAGTTCATGGTATCACAGCTTGGCTAGGCTTGCCTGTCAGCTCTGGCAGCCCTCAGTGTGAACAGGCAAGGACACAGCACAGATACTCATCATCCTCTTTGACCTGACAGATGTTTCAACCAGTGTGTTTGACACTGTTTTGTGCCTGTAAGTCCTTATGGGATCTCATGGATCCTCACTTTGCGTTGACAACAATGTTTCAGAATATAGTCAGTGACTAAGAATACTTGGATGGACAGTTTCATTGTGATAATTAAGAAGAATTTTCTCACATTGATATGTTAGACTTTCTAAAAAGCTGTTCACGCCACTTGCTGTCCACTAAGGGTCTAATACTGCACTCAGTTTCCCTGAATGTTAACAAAAAGGAGGAAAAGTGTGAAATACCTATATGTTGCTGCCTGTGCCTTAGAAACTCAGGATACACCCTGCATATGTACAAGCACAGCACAGCTCTCTTCAATAAGCAAAACGACAACACATGTATTTAAATATCAGAGTCTGCTTCTTTTCCCACACCTCTGTAAAATCAAAGTTTGAAACCCTGTAGGAGCTCTTTTAAAATATCCTGGCTTCCTTGCTGCAGACCATATGTTTTTTCAAAAACCAGGACTGCAAACTCGAATAATTGCATGACTTGCATTCTATCACTGTAGACTGTGCTCCACTGGCTTCAACTGGCACGGTTTGGTAGCTGTTACAGATGCCACAATTCATTGCTTTGAAGTCTGCACATTAAAAAAATGGTGGGGGGGGGGGGAAAGAAAAAAAGCTTTCAAAAGATTGCCTGACTTTCTGTTATGAATAAGTCGACGTTTTGCAACATCTGTCATAGTCCCTGCCACTTCAGCTTCCTTCCTCTGCTCAGGCTTATGGGCTTTATGTTAATACTGAAGCAGCTGTGAGTTCACACTGCAAGTGAGGTGCAGCAGAGTGCTTTCCCTGAGGATCAGGGCTGTAGGTGCTGCCTTGTTCCTGCTGACACGAGGTGGGGGAGCAGAGATAGAGTGTGTATTGCAGTGGCACTTCTCTGGAAGCACGTTGTCACTGCAATAGTCTGCAATGGCCTGTCCTTGTGAAAGAGCCTCAGATCATCCCAGAGGAGCCTATAGGTACTCCAACCACCTCCCAGCACTGCTCTGGCATTTACCCCTTCTTTACTGCTCTGCACAAGGTGTTATGGGCAGCTGTGGCTTGGATCACTGGCTAAACTGCTTCTTTTCTTGCTATTTGGAGGCTCAGGGCAGGGAATCCACGCTCTGCTCGGTCCATCATCACTACTACCTCAAGTGTTACTGTTGGAGGAAATAAGCCTTCCCTGCGCTGTTTCTTTGGTTATTGATTTTCATATTCCTAGATGCAATCTGTATAACCTCATTCAGCTGCTAAAAGACAGGACTCTGAGGCAAAAACATGTCCCAGGTGGACTTGCTATCAGTTTGTTTTAATTAGTTTTTGGAAAATACTGCCAACAAGACAAAGCAGTGCTATTAGTGGTAAGATTAAGCTTTGACTATTGAAGTGCTTGAACTCTAAGAAAAAACACATTCACTTTGGCAACTTCAGCTAGCTCCCTGGAGAATTTGCAATGTGATAGCATTTTACATGCAGTACAGTTTCCCCATTAGAAAAGTGACGCCAACCTGTCCCTGGCGTGTGCTAGCAGGGTTCCTCACATAGTGCTCATGCCCAGGGAGGTGCCCTGGCCATCAGCAGGTCCTGCCTGTGTTGAACTTTGGCTCTTGCATTCACACTCCAAATGGAACAATTCCACCCAGGCTGTTTTCAGGTTTGAATCTGGGGGCTGGAATTCATCGCCTCGGAGGGCGCTTCCCCTGATTCAGTGGTGTGTTCGATCACAAGCGTCTGTAATCCCTGTAATCCATTTCACCCTGCTTGCCTTTTGCATGGAGGATGGGAAGAGAAGCGGTCTGACTCCATAAAAGCATGAAACACTGCCTGTCACCCTGCTTAAAAGCCAGAGGAAAGTGTCCTTGAAGCTATTAAGAACTATGTGACAGCTCTTTCCACAATCATTTTGAGTATCAGCTTCAACTTCCTTGTTCATTTCCAATGTATTTTTTTGTTTTGTTTCTATTTGCTAATATTATTCTGAGCATGGTGCTCATCTGTTTTAGCTGAGGTGGTGCTGCTGAGGTGGGTTCCTCCATCCCCCATTCTGTTGGTCTGTTTTATAGAACATGGGAAAAGGGTCAGGGCAAGCATAATTAAAATGCCAGCACATGAGCAGATTTTGTCCACATGTTCTTAAGATCTTGTTGTTCTCGGGTTGGCTGTTTCTATACACCAGGTGTTAAGACCAAGCTATGTTATAAGGGTTTCCTATTAAAAAAAAGTATATTTGATGTGGTATATTATTAGCTGCCAGCACTGCTGTCCTATCCCAAAAGGTAAAATGGCAAGTTTTTGCATAACACTGCACTTTGCAATCTTTTGAAATGTGAAGCATCTAAGTTTTGGGAAAGTGAATGCATTTCAGCAGATACTGCTTTGTCTCTCCCTGTCAGCTATGATTTGGGAGGGTTTCTAAATCTTTGCCACTTGAAATCACATCGAGCTGAAACTTGCCCAAAAAACTGTCAGCCCTTTTGCTTTTTTTTCTCTAACATACTGTTCATTACTTCCATATACCTTCACCCACAAATAAAAAGTGGCAAAAAAGGAAACAAAGGACGTTTAAAAAAACCAGATTTCTAACTGGTGGTGATTTACAATCTTTGCAAACAATTAGACTTCAGTGAACACAGAGATTTTTTTTTCTTGTTTTGATGATTAGCATTTCTAAAGAAAAATATTTTGAAGCCTTGAGATACTGATGTTTGAAAAAATTAATTAGAACCATGCTGTGTTTTTCGTAAGGATATGATTGTCTATCATGATGCTTGCAATAGTTCAGATTTAAAATACAGAAACATTTATCTGTGTTTAACTAAGAATCAAAAAAGAGGCAAGCGTGAAAGGAGAAGTTGTTAGAGTGGAAGGGAACATTTTTCTCAAGGAAAATTCATGAGCAGAAACCACCTTTGCTCCTGCTGCTCTTGCCCCTTTTAGTTAACAGGATGCCTAAGCTGCAGATCAAAGTGACACACAAAAGTGATTCTCTGAACAAGCAAGGTTAAGGATCAGCTCACCACTGTCGTTGTCTTTCCTGCATCATTTAGGATACCTCCAGGGGCAGAATTTGTGGTGTGGGGAGGGGCAAGGCTGGAATAAGAATAGAACAGTGTTGAAATAGAGTGAAATGTGAATATATCGTGCATGCATAAATATGCCATGCCGGGATCATGTCATTTTGTACCATGGAAGCTTTACCAGCAGCCAGGGAAACACAAACTGAGCAGCCACCATTTGTAAAGATGGGGGTCTGTGCATGTACACAGGTTTTATACATGTTTTTCATACCTAGCTACAACACGTGGATGGTTGTCTAGTTACTACTTTATAGCTCACAGCAGAAAGTTGAAACTTCTAGGATTCCATTCCTCCTTTTCTCCCAAAGAAGATATATAAAGCAGGTTGGATAAATTACTTTCTACAAGCACTGCTAACTCTCCCAGAATTATAAAAGGCAGTTGCAGAAACCCAGCTCAGATGTAACAAGACGTCTGGAATCAGGTGGGATGAACTTTATCTAAAATCTCTGTGCTAATGATTCTGACTTCCTCTGGATCTCCTTGCATATACACAGGCATAATACATAACACACAGCAGCCCAGGCCTTGCACACAGCAACTGCTTGTCTTTTGTCTAAGATTTGCTCATTCCAGTCCTGTGGTTTCTCTGGAAAAGGAAGTGCTTTTCTATCAATGCTTTGCAAGGTGCTATCCATTAGACAGAGTGACATTTATACCTGTGCCTGGAGCAACACCCTCTAAACTTTGCTGGGCTGAACATGAGCTACTTCTATTTCTCCTCCTGAAGTGGCACTTGGGAACATTTTGCACTTGGTGCTGGACATGCACAACTGTCTGTTCAGAAACCTAAAACCTTAGTGTTTTGAACATCAGGTGTGGCCTAATTCTTCCAGCACTGTAAAAGAGCACTGGCAACACAACTTAGCTGCCTCTCTTCTTAAACCAGGCTTTGACTAGAGCTGCTACACCATGCCTTTTTACAGAATCCTGAGAGCAGAGATCAGTAATTCCACAAAGTTAAAATCCCTTTCCTTTGTCAAAGACCTTAAAGAGGCTTACTATAATGAAGAATTATGTGCAGGCCAATTGTTCCTCTCTTTCCTGCTTTTTTTAGCATAAAATTGAACTATGTCAGTACAAAGTTGAGTAGTTATGTAAATAATGTTAGTGTCCATAGAGTGGATAGTTGTTACTTTACTCAGTGTAACTCATTAGCAGTAAACCAGCCCTGTATGTTTACTTATCTATACTGAAATAAATACATTGCTGCAGTTGTGGCTGTTGCAGTTAAGACTGAAGTGAAATTACAGCTTCCAATTACAGCTCCCATTTATATATCTAAATATAGTGTTCTTAATCTTAATCTTAATCTTGTACCAGCTTTGCTTGGCTGAAACATTGTATTCACACTCATTTGAGAAAAACATTAATGGTTTTATCAGTCATGAGTAATGTTGTCATTTCTGTTTCATACCAATAGCCACACAATCTTGCCTTCATATTCTATATATATAAAGTTTACATGTATAACTTGTTATTTTATACGAGCACTTATGACTATGCACACATACATACACAGACACATAAACTGATAAGGAAAAATATTTCAGCATTAGGCTTTCAAGGAGTTATGAAGTTAGAACAGAGTGAAAGGTTCACAATGAAACTTAAAACTTTACTGGCTATAAGATTTCATTAATAACACAAAACTCAGTCCAATACTTTGCTCAGGCCGGAGTCAACTTATTTTTAGCAGGAGGGATAGTCTTATAGTTAAAATACAGGGGAGAATAATGTTTGAATTTCCACACAAAAACTTCACATGGCTGAGTAGCCCCTAAAAGAAAAGAAAGTAAAAAGGAATGAGATCTGTATATTGGCAAAAATTAAATCTCACTCAATTTGGTGCAACAACTTTGGTTTTGCCTTCATCTGTGTATATGGGAAGGATCTCTATGTTTGTTTCTTTATGTGTTTTCATCCACTGCACAACACCACTACTTTATTCTTCTGCTGAAAGGGCAGGGCAGAGATTGGTGTGCAATAACTCATCCATGCACTAGCCAGAAGCATCTCTTTAGATACAGAGGTTGGCCTGGTTTCCTTCTGTGCCCTCGCTCCTTTCCCGTGTGAGTGTACTCGTGCCAATGAGAAGGTTTTCCGAGAAGGAGGGGTGCGAATGCACACATAGCTGCTCCAAGTTCCTGAATAGTTATCTTGGAAACAGCTCTGCACTTTCAGGAGTCATCCCCTCAGGCAGGAGGCAGCAATGCTTCCTATTTTAGCCAGTCACAGACCTCAAGGTGTCAATGAAGAGAAAAAAGATCTTGAAATAGCAGTCACAGCACATGGTCAGCATGAGCAAGTCTCACATCATTGTTCATTGACATTGCTGAATTAAAAATTAATTTCTAAACTTTACTTATAACTGGGTTGTCCTTTATAAATATCTAGAAACATAAAGTGTGTATTAACAATGTTGGTCTTAGAAAGATGAAAAACAGAAAAAGTGGCTGGATTTTCCCCTGTTAATTGCTTAACACTCTTCACTAAAGGATGTATTGTTATAAAAAAAGATATCTTGGGCAAAACAACATAAAAGTTGATGATTTTGCTGGTAGATTTATATGTGAGAATTCTAAGCTGAGAGGGGAGAATGAGTCAGTATTCCTGTCATGCAATTAGGTTTCAGCACAGTCATCATCAGGAATCAGGTTCTTGCATCTCTGAAGATATGACACAAGCTGTGACATTTTCCTCAAAAGATTTTGGAAAAATATATACACACACTGAAATTTTACACCTGCCATTGCTTCCCTCCCTTGCATATTGGGGAAAACAATACTTTGTGAGCAGAGACATTTTACAGCCCTTTTAGGGAAAGACCATTGTGCCCAGTATTGTGCTGGTATTTTCTTAATCTAAGCAGATGTTTAAAGAAAGTTGTAAGACTGCAGCATCCATGGCTGCTGGGACTTGCCCTGCTCCAAGGCAGATCCGTGGAAAATTGCCATAAGGAATTATTCCTCCATGAAAATGAAGCATAGGTTTGGAGGTGACAGACTACTCCTGAGGAGAAACAAGGAACCCCTGAGGAAGTTCTTTTCTTTGGCACTTGGCTTTACACAAGCTAGAAGATCCCCTGGGTCTTCTTCAATTTTTCCAATGGGTGGGAAACACAGTTAACATTTAGGAAAAGCAATTTTTGACTGCCAAAACTGCAGAGCCTGACAGTTTTTCATCCAAGCAGAACTGATGAAAATCCAAATATTGGTGGATTTTGCTTCAGATGCAAATATTTTGTATAGCTTCAATCCCAAATTGAAGTCCCAATGGAATTTTGATTAAAACTCCTGATATCCATACCTCAGTGTTTCCCTCATTGCAAATAATATCAAGCTGAATATTTTTTAATAACCTTCTGAGTGTATATACATGTCAAAAATATTTTAGCCCAGTACATGGTCATAATGTGGTATGTGTGCTTTCAAACCCGACTTCAGTGAGGATTTTTATTCAGGGTGTGTTTTAGGTCCAAAATAACAAGCAGAAAAGATGATTATTTGCCAGGAGGTATCATTCAAACAACCAAGCCACACACTTCTTGGCCTTGGGTCAATGGTGCTATCAATTGCCTCATACAAAATCAAACTGTGGAGCAAAAAATGTCACAGCTTAAAACAACAGTCAGTCTTGTAATGCTGTTTGGATTAGCAGAAAGGATATTGCTGAGGCTGAATAAGCATCACTGTCTTCTGTCAGATAAATAGACATGGCAGACACGGCAGAGCTGATTGCTGCAAGGAGAATTATGTGTAGAGTGATTTCAATTTTTAACAAATGTCTAAGGTTTTGTTCCACGTATTCAGTGCTTGCAGTTACAAACTTTCATATTAGTTCTTTGAAGCACACAGATCAAGGAAGATGAAGCTGTATTCTTCTTCTTGAAAATCCAGAAAGCCTTCAGCAAGGTTTCCTCACCAATGCCTGCTACAAAAACAAAGCTGCCATGGGACGAGAACCAAAACTCTGACATGTCTCTATCTGATAAAAAGACAGGAAAGAAAAGGTTAGGAATGAAAGGTGGAGAGAAGTCAGGAGTGAAATCCTGCAGGATCTGTGTACTGGCCTGTGCTGTTCAACATGTTCATAAGTGATATGGAAAAAGGAGTGAATAATGAGGTGACAAGGTACACTGATGATAGTAAGTTATTTAGGGTGGTAAGGACAAGGGCCTCTTCATGGTTGAAGAAGGACCTGACAAGATAAAGTAACTGAGTAAACAAAAGATATTTGGTGTAGGTAAATGTAAAATAAGGCATTAAAGAAAAAGCAATTCTAGTTGTACCTGTTCAGTGGTGGGTCTCAAGGTCTGTTGCCACAGCCTTGCACAAATGAGATCTTTGTTTTACAATACACACTTCCATGGAGACACCATCTCAATTTCACAGAATTTTTTCTGTGAAAAAAAAAATAATATTTGTTAGGTACTGTCTGCAAACAGAGGGCAAAATCTACTTATGATTATGCTGCCAAGGAGCCTGTGATGGTGCTGTCTGGAGCAGTGCATACAGTTCTGGCCTCTGTGCATCCACAAGGGTGTAACAGAGCTGGGAAAAGGCTGGCAAAGAAGAGCTGTCAAAGCAGGGCACAGCTTCTGTAAGGAGTGACTGAGGAGAGCATGAGACACCTGACAGGAGATACAGTACTGCTCTCTAAAATCATGCTTCTGCTGTAGAAGACAAATAGGAAATAGATATCCACTGTCTCTTACAACACAAAAGCAGCCAAAACAGAACAATGAGACCTTCTATGGAATTAAGGGGTGTGAAAGAAAAGAAGGGTCCATTTCTTCCCTAAGTCAGTGGTAAGCTGTGGAACACCTTGCGACTGAATGATTTGGATGCTCACTGGGGGTTGAATTGAAAACAGTAGACAAAAAAGCAGTTCCAGACTGGAATACTCCCTAAGCTACAACTACTGTGAGACTGAGGTTGTATTTTGAGGAAACATTATTACACACCTGCACAGTTCTTGCTGCCTTCCCTAGACATCTGCTACAGACACTCTTGGAGACACTACACTCTTCTGGATGGACCTCTGGTATGGACTAGCCAAACTGCACTTAGATTCCTGTATTTATGACTCAAGATCTGTGTCAGCTGGTTTACACTTGGGTGGAAAAATGAACCTTTAATTAGGAAAAGTAAAAATACTCCTCACCTCCCAAGCCAAAAAACCCCCAAGTGTTTCTGGTCAATTCTTGCATAACTTCAGTTGAATAATGATTTAAAATCAGAAAATAGTTTGATGGTCACAAATGTTTCCTTGGCCATTTGAATTTTACGTGGAAAACCATGGGTGACTGCTGTGAATCCTTCCCTCCATGCTCAACAAACTCACCTTCATATTTCTCTTCTGCATCAAACCACCACAGTGTTTCCAATGCTGCTGTTGGAAAAGCCACAGGAATACTTCCATAAGCCACTGTAAAACCTTCTGGTTCTTTCCATTTGCAGGTTTTTCTACTCAAATAAAATCATCTTATATGTCAAACTTTTGAGATATACTGTTCAGTCACATCATGGAAAGCTACATTAGGGTATTAGTTGGGCAATATTCCTTATCCAATCTTTCTACAAGGCTCTCCCCTGCATGAAAAGAACTTGACCTGGCAATCACAGAGCACACTAGAGTGAGTCATTATGTCAGTCCTGGAGGGTGCACAACAAACAGGAATAGCAGCACTGCCATCAATCCCAACAAAAATAAGAAATTCGGAGTCGTTGAAATGCCAGACATGAATACTGTTCTTGCAGAGGAGATAACAATGCTACCAACCAGAAAGAAGAGCAGCAAGAGCAACTGTTGCTAAACACAAGGGGATCTTTGACAGCCTGTGATGATAAGGAGTCCTCAGCTGGCAGGCAGACAGAACGCATCCCTGCAGAACTTCAAGTCAGGGGATGCCTGTTGGCCAAAGTGCCTGCAAAGGAAGAGTGTGATGCAAAACAGGAGTGAAAGACAGAACTCATGTGGCAGAAATCAGCATCAGGGATGGAAATTTTAAAAAGTAGCACAGCCTTTTGCCACTGTGGCGCCTGTACTTGAACTTTTCCTGGTCAAAGTTGCCTGTTGCAGCAGAATCTCTGTCCAACATTTCTGAATGTGCTGTCAATCACAGAAAAACTCAAAAGTTTTTAGGAAATCCTGGTTGAGAAAACTCTTATTGACCACTCATTAATTTCACTTTAATCAATGTGAGACATTTGTATTTTTTTTCAGCTGCAAATGTCTTTTGTTGTAGAGAAAAATAATCCAATACCATTTTCTTTGAGTTGTTGCTTGGAGTAAAAAAAAACCAACAAATTATTTTGCTTTTTCCTTCTGTCTTAAGTAGAGAAAGTAATTTGAAGATTTCAGTATTTTTTATTATAAGAAAGAAAGAGGCAGAGAGAAGGAAAAGAAAGACTTTACCACCAGTAATTACTTCCTCCTTAGTTCTAACAATAATTATTTAAGATCCAGAAAATGTGCCAACTCAGACTTCCCTACAACTCTGTCTCTCTAGCTTGTCAGAAAGAATTTACAGGGCCCCTAATTGCAAATTATAGGGAATATAACTCTGGTAAGAGATATAAATATACAATATCCTTCAATGACTCAAAAAAACCAATCTGGAAGACAGAAACCTAATTGGCAATTGAAATAACTGAGGTGATAAAGGTTTTCTTCCAGGAAATTTTAATTGAAGGCTGGGTATTTATATAGAACACATCTGATTCAATGCCAGCTTTTGACTTGCAAGGAAATTGGAAATATTTTGGAAAATTCTTGTCTTGAAAGGCAATACAGTGGAAACAAATTTATCTGAGGGCACTAGGAGATGCCACAGAGCTATTTTGGTCTGAGGTCCTTGGATTTCCAGACACTAACTCTTTTTACTTCAACATTTATCAATAGCTCAATCCTCCATAACTCTTTTGGAGTTCACTCTTCCACTTACCATCCAAAACATAATAATAAAAAAGAAGCTGACCCAGACTTCCTGCCACCACAGCTATGTGCTAGCTTCTCCTGCCACCACAGCTATGTGCTAGCTTCTCCTGCCATCACAGCTATGTGCTAGCTTCAGCAGGGCTGCTGGCTGTTGCACTCAAAGCATGCTGACATTTGCTGGTGCCTCTGTGAACAACTGGCATGATTTGTGATCTGCTCTTTGGGCAGGTGAACGGCAGGGAAATGCAGGCAGTGCACTTAGCTGGTAGGCGCCTGTCCTTGCAATCCAAATCCCTGGCTGATATAAGAGAGACAGTGTATTGCCATTTCTGCCCTCTTGGCTGCTGCTACCACTACCTTCTTACTTATTTATTTTTAGCTGGGACTGGGAGGAAAGTGGCAAAGCAAGTTACATGGCAGATTCGGATAGTTTGCTACCAGACTGTTTCTTCGAGTTTGTCATGCTCAGTATCACTTGTGGATTGCTATCTTGCAGTATAAGAAAGGAAGGAAGGAAATGAAAGGAAGTCAGAGGATATTAGAAGCATCATCACCAGGTTTTGATTCTCTGCAGTACTACACTAATGGATAAGCAAAATGCATTTAAATTTCATTCACCTTCAATGTATGTGGCTGGAGAATGTAGACATTTGTTTACAAGGTTATTTTGTGTGTAACTGCCATTCTTGGACAGAACTTTTCATGTGTGGAAATCAAAAACCAAAACCAAAGAAAGAGATAAGAAACAAAAAAGATTAACATGTGCCCTGCCCAGCTTTTTTACTTGTGCTTTCTTTAGAACTCATCAAGGAAAGGGATGACTTTGAGTCATGTTCTGGCAAATCTGCAAAATGTTGTTGAATTCACTGAATCTGCATCAAAATTTGTGATTCTATGTGTCACAAGATAACTGAAGCTCACGAACATTGGCTCAGCTTCAGTCTCAGAGCATGAAATATAGAAGTGTGCTTGGTCCTATTGGGAACGAGCCTCTAAGGACAAACTGAAAGTGCACAACAGTAGAACTCTTGCTGGGGAGGGAGTCACTATTTCTCAATGTTGTGGTGAGAGCCGTGAAATGGCTGAAGTCTCTGGGAGTAGGAAGCTTGCTATTGACATCTATTGATGAAGAAGAGAAAAGCAGCTCAGACTGGCCTGAGAGCACCACATATCAGACGATGGATAGGGCTGGGAGCCCTTTGTGAGCATCAGCTGGGGACCAAAGGGAAAAAATAAACCCACCCTAAACGTATTTTTTATTTTAACCTCATTTTCTAAAAGACCTTCTGGGTAGGGATCTATCCTAAGAATCAGTTTTACTTTGTAAGAATTAAACTCAAAGGCCAGATCATAAAAATCTGCAATTTACAGTTAGCTATGTGAGTAGAGTGATTTGTCCTGTAAGCCATTCAGTTTTTATCCTCTTTAGGTCATCAGCCGCTGTCCTAAAAAGTTACACGATATGGTAGCACTTTTTCTACCAGAAATTAAAATCACTTAATAACCATCTTTGTGATTCCCCAGCACTTACAGTGCTATCATTTAACAGCTACACATACACATAAATCCCAGCTTTCATTGTGTATGCACATATATGACCAGGGGATCATTTTCACATATAATTATTTGCTATAGTTCCCTCATTACTAAGTGTGGGTTTAGTCCATTTGCCAAATTTTCAGCTTTTGAAGAAGAAATATAGAAAGGAATTGCCATCAGGTTTCCATTTCTAGTGTTTCAGTTTGCCTTACGTCATAAAACCCTTTGATACACTTAAATATTTTTTCACATGCATGCGAAGAATTGTTTTCAAAGTACAGCACGGTCCCTCAGACAAGGAAAACTGCCTGAACATGCTTCTAAACACTGTCCAAACACAGTCCCAATGTGTTTGTCTGCAGCTCTTCACAAAGTTAACCAAAGTTAGAGTTCAATCTTCTGAAAGTTAGCCTTAGCTTTTTTGAAAAGAACAAACAGATCCCAACAACAACAGCAAAACCAAGCTTGAATGTATTAAACAGCTATTTAAACCCTCAAACAATATGGGCATTCTTGTGCATCAGCAGGGAGCTAAGCTTTCCCCAACAACACTCTGTGATGGATGGCCATGCATTTGTGTCAGCTCAGATGGCAGGTCCAGCACCTTTAAGGAGAATCATGCGTTTTTCCCGTTAGTACTTGGCTTGGAAAAGCTGGGAGGAAGAAAGCAAGCTTCTCAGATCATATGAAAGAAAGTTTAGTGCACTGCCCTCCTACCTCAGGATCTGCCCAATTAAAGGACAAAACTCTGCCACCTGAACTCAGGAAGAGCTCAGATAAAAGAAAAGATAAGAGGTGCAGGTGAATATGTGCAATTAGCAAATCCACAAAGCAACCAGAAGCCCAGGCTGTTCCCTGACACCTACTCCCAGTTGTTTGGGTTTTTTTTCTGTATCTATTGAAGCTTCACCAGTTTTCCAGTGCTAAATGAAAAGGAGCAAGTACTAACAGCTCAACAGAAGCCTTCTCTTGAAACTATTACAGCAGATTTTGGGAAGAATCTTAAATCTACACAAATCCCAGCATGAAAACAATGGTAAGCCCCACTCATCATATTCATCCCAGGTTTTTTCCACATGTCAGCCTTCCACCTCACATAAAGCCATGTGATTGCTTTAGTCAGCAAAGCAAACTTCATGGACAAATTGGGGTGTTCAAAGCACTGAATAATTGAACCACATCACCTCTTCTGTACTGGCAAAGTAGGGATATTCAAATATAAAATTGTTTTGTTTTGTATGAGTTAAAATGCAAATTTCATAAGCACAAGCATCAAGTTATGTTTTGCTTTGCTGCTAAACCTTCAGACCTCCTTGAAATAATGAGGAACTGAGAGGTAGACGTATTCCTTGATAGGCACTCTGAAGAGGTGCTGCACTGTGATGTGGACAGAAGTTAACAAACTCTTTGCCTCCTCCTGATCCTCTTTGTGAACACCAGCAGTTTTATGTATGGACAGAAATGTGTGTTTCTGTCTATGTGGTGCTATAACTAGACATTGAAATAGGACAAAAGCACTTGGGCCACCTATGCTCTTGGATGCAACACAGAAATTCAAATGTCCTGTGTTTAATCCATTAGCAAAAGAAGATAACTGCCTTTTTATTAAAACTTGGCAATCTGTTTTCTATTAATATAAACACTGAAAAGAGGAGTATATTCTTAGTGAGAAATGCTCCAAATATAATTTTGATTAAAATTATGCCTCTTCAGAGAAGTAGACTGTATTTATATATATTGGATGGAACACTTATATTTTTTGGCAGGCCCACATATAGAATTTGCATGTTAATATGCCAGTATGGATACACTCTTTTTAAGTAGCACACATCAGAACTCATATAGTTTTCCTTTGGGTCCCTACCACAACATCACTGACTGTAGGGGGTAGATGAGGCTTTTAAGAGAACCTAGGAATACAACACTGTTGAGCTTCACAACTACTAAAATTCATTAACCACCAGTGTGTGTAAAATTTCATAACACTTGAAACATTTAACACCCATCCCCATGAGGATGGAAACCTAGGAAAGGGTAAGAATAAAAGACTCAGGCATGTCTGTCAGCTGAACCTACAGATCATAAATGCACAATGCATTTCATTGTCATTCATGCTACCAGCCAAGCAAAAAATAACAATCTACATGGAGACTGGCAGACTTCATCCTATGGCATGTTTATGAGGCATCGCTTTTTTGGTTCTATTAATTCTTTAATCCTTCTCCATAAAAATCTGAAATTTTATACTTGGAGTTCATCTGCTGTTTCTGAAGACAAGAGGACTCCAGAAATTTGAAAACACTGGCCATAGTATATTGTACCTTTCTCTACTTCAAGGCCCTGTTTTAATTTTCTGTTTTATTTTCTCAGATTTTCAGTAATAAATCATTGTGATAGTAAGAATAAAACCGCTTCTAGCTACCCACAGATTATTTCCATGTAGTCTTGGTGACATTTTAAAATTGTTCTCTTTAAAAAAGTAACACTTAAAACTCACAAATGTTCCCCATGTCCTTCAGACTGGAAATGACTAGCCTTAAAAAAAATTGAGCCAGATTTACTTTGCAGAATACATTTGCAGAGCACCTTCCACTGCAGGACAGGAGCAGTGTTTGAGAGACATAGTGTGGAGGGTATAGTTTGTTAGAGAAAAGCACTAAAACTTCCTGGAAGCTGGTAAGGAGAAAGAAAGGAATTCCTGAATATATGTGAGGGATAAATAGAATGGATTTTTTTTTTGGCAACATGTGCTTGCACTTTGCAATAACTTCAGTCAATCCTGAAAATCTTCTTTTCCATTTGGTTGGATGGGGCTCTGAGCAACTTGATCTAGTTGAAGAAGTTCCTGCTCATTGGAGGGGCGTTGGACTAGATGACCTTCAAAGGTCCCTTCAGACTCAAATCCATCTATGGTTCTATGATTCTTTGATTCTAGTTCTATTTAAGAACTAGATGAGATAAAGTATTTAGATGCTTATGGATTAGGTATAAGACTTTAGAGAGGAATTATGTCTCCATAGTCAGGTACAGAAATTTCCAGCATTGTGCAGTGGGAGAGAGAGGTTGCAATGCTCAGTGGTTACAAGTCCCCCCCTTCAGTGAGTAGGCACCTGGCTGGGGGCTGCAAGGAGTCACTGAGGACCACCTGCACCCCTGGCATCCACCCACATGGACAATTCCCCAAACCCAGCACCTGAGAAAACAGGCAGCATCTGCCAGCCCTGCCTATCCTTTGGTAGTGTTCCAGTATTACAGCCCTTGGCCATGAGGCAGAGATCTGAATGGGAGGTATCAGTGCCCTGCTCAGTCTTGATGAGCTCAAATTTCCATTTCCCAGGAAAGCATCTTAATCACAAATAGGGAGGTGCTGTATAAATGTGAACAGCTTCTGAATGACAGGAATGGAGATTTTGGACCTTAATCTGCTTGACTCTGGTTGCAATTCATAAATCTTTGAAGGAGAGGAACCCAGAGTCCCCTACCCAGCAAGGGCCTATGCACATTGCTGGCCATATGGGGATGCTGCTTGAGTATCTGGGGTCAGATTGGGGCAAGAAGGACAGACAGCACAGCTCTTCAGGGACCTCCCACAAAATTACTTCTGTCCCTGTGAGATGTCAGGATGAATTGCTGCTCACAGTAGATTGTGCAGCTGTTCAAACTCTGATTGTGCTGCCCTCTGGGTGCCTGGAGCTTGGCTCTCTCTCACACTGAACATGCCTCTGAGCAAGAAATTCCCAGATAATAGCAGTTAGATAACATGCCAAAGTAGCTGATACTATTTTTTAAAAGGTTTTATCCCTCTTCCCCTCCCTTAATCTAGGGGTTGACATCTTAGATATTGAGCTGCTTGGGGCAAGGCCCATGTGGTCCTATTTTTAGAACATACCCAGCACATTATAGGCCTGATGCAAGCCAAGTATGTTATTTTAAGTCAGTATTGGAAAAAGGTTGTTAAGGGCAATGCACTTCTGAGGTTGCCAAGCAGTCTGTGGGGACTGCTGGTTGGTACACAGTGGATCTGCTTCCTTCTGTCCAAATGCCTCCTTCTCAGTTCAGTTGTTGGGAAAGTGGCCATTCCACTGAAGGTACTTGCTGCATGATTTCATGCCTGTGACACTTTATCAGAGTGTTCATCTGCTCCCATCTCCTTAAGATTGGAAAAAAAAGGGATCACTGGCTTCTTCCTAGTAATTCTTCTTCTGTACATCCTGGCATGGCAGATTAATTTTCTGTGTGCTCGTTATGTAGTTCTAGGCTCTGGTTAATACACGAGCCTGTATGTATACAGCACATTCTGTTCTGCTTGGTTTTGTTTGCAGGTGTCTTAACTACTTTTGCCATGCAGATCTGAGTTCCATTGCATTTTATAGGTTACTGTGTGAAAATTTTTTTAAAAAATGGTGTAAAAGCCAGTGAAACACACTCAAAATAGTTCTTGTTTCTCTGTAGTTGATTGCTCATCAAGAATGAGCTACTTCCCAAATAAAGAACTAGGAACTGACCATAAAGCTGCATAGGGATGTTCTATGAAGTGTTGATCTGGTATCTCGAACTCACCCTAGTTAAAAAAAACAAACAAACAAAAAAAGCCAGCCCAAAACCAAAACAAAACCAAAAAAAAAAACCAACAAAAAATCAAAGCCCCAAAAAAGAAGAAAATAATGTTTTTTAACCATTTATGTCCAAGAAATGCAGAGTAATCCATGGCATTATTCAGGCATATATTACACCCTTTCCACAGATCGGTTGAATATGATGGCCACAGCCATTGGAATATTTATGAGCTTCTCAAAGAATGGTATATGAGCCTAATTTATTTCTGTAGTTAGAGCTTAATAAATTTATTTCTCTGAAACCATTTAAATTTGAAAAAAAATATAGATGATATCCCAAGGCAAAGTCAACGCTGCACTGTGTATACTGGAATAGATCACAGAGTAAATAGAGAAAAAATGAAAATAAAATTCCAGCTGAAATTCTTGTCCAGGAATAGTCTACCCAGATTTAAAGGTTACAAAATGCCAAAACCAAAGAAGTCTTTTCAACACTAATCTTATTTTCAAATTATTAATGTCTTTCCAATAATAACATTGGTTTAAAAATAATAATAATATTTACCATCTACTAAGTGCCAGGAATCAAACTCTTTGGAATATTCATTTTTAGTTCCTAAGTGACACATGGCAAGATAATATTACTTTCCTGGATTTTCTGTGCTTGAGCTGGGGTCTCAAATGGGTCTGCATTCTCCAAATCTTTGAGAGCTGTCTCAGGAATGTGCCAAAAGCTTGTAACTCACTGTTGTTTCTATTAGATGCTGCTACTAATTGCCACTGTTTAAATTGGTCATTAGCACATAATAGAAGCAAAGTAGGAGAAAAAGGCAGGCTAGATGTGGGGTCAGGAATAAGTATGCACCTTGGACAACATCTGTCATGTGGCTTTCCCCCCTTTTTTATATAACTTATATAGTTTCTTTGTAAAATGTGTCTCACTTTTGTTGCCCAAACTCACTGTGAGACAACATGAGATTCTCAGAGATGGTGTTTTTGGGAACATGTGGGGCACTGCCAGGCACCAGGAGTATGGGCTCTTGCAAAACTACAGATGACCTCCATGTGTATGGGTGTGACCTTTCAAGAAATCCCTGAAATCTGCCATGCTTGTGCATACTTTTCTAGGCAGTTAAAACAGGGAATAAATGTATTACCCTTGTAAAAGATGAGAAATCTTAACGAGGAAATCCTACTGGAGTGAAAACTTGAAAAAAAAAATCCTTCCTGTGGATTTTGCAATATAACATTGCTCTGTGGCTGGTTCCAAAGCTAGCAAAGCAGTTATTCCTGGCTACAGCCAAAGCAAGCCAAATTTCACCAGAAAATTATTTGGCTTATGCTGTTTTCAAGAATGGCAGTTAAGTGGAGAAGAAATTCGCACACATCCTTGTGAAACAATATCCAGTGTGAAAATCCTAAGTAAATTAGAGAAAATTTACTGAACATGCTGATTCTTTCTACACTAAGCACTATTACTTGTGGGGTTTTTGGTTTTAAATATCATGGTCATACTTGTGCTTTCAGAGTAAATGGTGAATCCTGTTGTCAACATGAGAAAATAAATGAGTAATCAGACATATTCAGAGAAAGCATTAATAATTTTAGCAGCCTGATTTTGGTAGTAGTGTTGATTTTCTCTCCTTTAGTTCTGTGTGTTCCTATATAAAGCTTTAAATTGCTGCTGAATTGAACCCCAGTTTGGTATATTTTTATGATTTTATCTTTGCATAAAAAAATCTGAAATGACCATGTTTTGTCTGGGTAATGGTACTTTCAGAAGATATAGAAATAAGCTCCTCTTTGCCACCCAGGCAGCCAGTTGCTGTGCTGACCTGCCAGTCAAACTGAATGGGCTGTCCTGAAAGCTGAAGAAATTCATTAGTTCGGACACTTGTGCAGTGTCAAGTGATCTCAGTTCCTGAGGCTGGAGATGATGTGAGGAGTGATTAGCACGGCACTTGTCCAAGACACAGCAAGGGTTATTGCCATCCTTATGGTCAGCAACTGCACAAATATGAAATGGGCTGAGTTTGTGGAAGTTGGTTTCCACAAATTATTTGAAGTGTGGGACTACCCCCTAGCTCTATTTATTATTGCAGTTCTTGGTGTAACACTGACAAAAAACTCTGTTTACATTAAGCTGTTCCCATTATTGGGACAGCATTATAGCCATTTTTCCCCAGTGCTGCTTTAGCCACAAAGTGCTGGCAAATGTGACGTTATGACAACCTTGTTTAAAAATATTCAGCTTAAGATGAGGAGCTGTATTTGTTCTATAAACTCCTTGGTGTTTTAAAAACACAAACTTGCATGTCTGTCACCTTCTGGGCCTAAACACTCCTGCCATAGGATCTAAGGCAAATAAATATTTGTCCATTTTGTGTTAGGAGTTTGGCGAGGCGGGGAGCATAGAGGAGCAGCAGAGGGCAGCGCCAATGGCCCCATCCGGCCGTGGGCTCTCTCATCATGGCCAGGCAGTTCAGGAGAGCCTCAGATGAGAGCCCCTGTCTTGGATCCCCTTTGTGAGGGACCGTGGATAGGCCTGGCCTGCTGAGTCCCTGTTTTCATTTTGAGCAGTACTGTTGGCAGATAAAGATGTAAAAAGAAAGCCATTTAGACAGGCTTTTGTCACCCTGGCTGCGTGGAGTACCCTCCTCCTCGTGATGGCAGTAGGCTTAGCAGCTAGAAAAAAAAAAAAAGAGAGATTTTACTGGTTTGTTGTCACTGTCAATAAGTTACAGCTCTGTTTTTAACAGCCAGCCTCTGGGTAGCAGTGCCCAGCAGAGATCTGAGCAAGCACTTTTCAGGGAGGTGGCAGGCGGAGGACTGCGTGTTGCACCAGCCACCGCGGCCGAGCCCCGCCTAGGCCCACGTGTGGCGCGTTAAGCAAAGTCTCGAATAAATAAAAATAAAAAAAATAATAAAATAATAAATAAGCCCGTGAAAAGCTCAGGCTTGCAGGTTCGGGGCTGGCTGTAAGTTCTGCCAGGTGGCTGCTGTGCCCTGCGCTGAGCCACGCTGCCGTATGCAGCACGGGGGCTGAGGCACCCTGGGCGCCTGTGCAGGCCACGCCAGGGAGATAGATGTGTCTGTTTGTCCATGTGGAGGTGGCCACACATGGGCCTTGCTAGGGACACAGCCACATCTGGCCCCTCTGGGGATGTGGCTGCCTCTCTGAGGAGACAGCTGTGTTTATGCCTCTTACTGGGACCAGTGGGTTCATGAAGAAGAAGTGGAGAAGTCATGCATGGCTGAGAAACCACCTGGTGAGGGAATGGCACCCCAGGGCAGCTAGGGGGAAGGAGAATGGCAGCTCATGAACAGGACTTTTTTTGAGGGGGACTCCTTGTCTGCTTAGAAAGGGACATGCAGTTCTCCAGGAAAGGTCAAAAACAGAGTGTTGCTCTGGGCATTTTCTGAACCTTGATCACCTGGAAAGCCTGTCACAGGAGACTATGTAGTGACAAGCATCTCTCTGCTGGGGACTGAGTTGTAGAGAATGATAAGGTCACTCCTGAGAAAAGGAGACTCAGGGGTGACCTTATCACTCTCTACAACTCCCTGAAGAGTGGCTGTAGTCAGGTGGGGGTTGGCCTCTTTCTCCAGGCAGCAACTGACAGAACAAGAGGACACAGTCTCAAGCTGTGTCACGGGAAATATAGGTTGGATTTTAGGAAAAAGTTTTTCAGGGAAAGAGTGATAAAATACAGGAATGGTCTGCCTGGGGGGGTGGTGGAGTCACCATCCCTGGATGTGTTTAAAAAAACACTGGATATGGCACTCGGTGCCATGATTTAGTTGAGATGCTAGGGCATGGGTTGGACTCAATGATCTTGAAGGTCTCTTCCAACCCAGTCATTCTGTAAATTCTGTGAATTCTGTGACTACTAGCTCCCTGACTAGCAAGAGTGGTGTGAGGGCTTCAGGAAGGAAGGGAGCCTAGGTGCGAGCACTGCAGATGTAGCAGGTTTGAATATCTCTTGGTTAAAATAATAAATCAGATCTCAGAGTGAAAAAAAAAAACAATTTAGAGCATTGTGCATGTTAGCATTCCAAACATACCTGATAATAAAACCTAGGTCTTACAGAGTCATAAAATCACATAGAATTATAGAACAGTGTAAATTGGAAGACACCTCTGAAGCTCACCTGATCCAATCCCTTTGGAATGATCATGGACATCTTCAACTAGATCAGGTTGCTGAGAGCCCTATCCAGCCTGTCCTTGAATATTTCTGGGAATGGGGACTCTATCTATTCCAGTGTTTTACCACCTGCTAGATCAGAGTCTTTAGGTACCAAATTAGTTTGTGAAGGAGAGCAGAGGGAAGCTGGCAGGAGGAGACTTTTCAGAGAAGCCCTGGCAGTCCTGTTACTGCAGTTTAATGACTGCTCCTTGAACAATGAGCAGTAACACGTGTGGGCTCAGAAATGGCTACACTCTTGGTTTGATGGCAACCCTTCCTGCTGAACAGGAAACTCTGAGATGGAAGGCATCTTGTGCTTTTCTCTGAACTCAAAGTAAGCATTATAACTCGTCTTGGATGTACACAGAGTACTTGGTTACCATGCTGAGGGTGGTGATAGAGGAACATGACCAAACAAACAAACTCAGCTGAAGTACAGTGCAGAGTCTTGGCTAACAAGTGGTGTTGGATCACGCCTACAGCACCACACTGCAGAGAGTTCTGCATGTGCTGTTTTAATGGGGAGACAAACCAATGACTCACCCAGCACTTTGTGCTGTAAGCTGCTAGATCACGAACATGGCACAGCTCAGTTTCCAGCTAAGGAACACTTCATTCAGCAGTTAAGTGGGTTGTTATCTGGCAGTCATTATAGATGTGATTTACAAGGAACATACAGATCTCCATTACCAGCGTGAAAGACCACCAGTATAAAATACAGCAAATGGGATTTTTATCTTTCAGCACACAGCAAGAGTGGATGCATGAGCACACTTTTCAGGCTGTATGTAATCAATCTCATGTAAGACATTATCTCCAAAACAGACT
This sequence comes from Urocynchramus pylzowi, assembly GCA_013397555.1. Taxonomy (NCBI): domain Eukaryota; kingdom Metazoa; phylum Chordata; class Aves; order Passeriformes; family Fringillidae; genus Urocynchramus; species Urocynchramus pylzowi. Next base: position 705,910 of record VZRH01000535.1, on the reverse strand, counting down.
AAACTTAGGACTGCTTTACATGACTTCTTACCTTTAAATATATTTGACAATCTGCTTCCCTGCTATCTTGCAGGTTTTCTGTGGCCAGTACAAGATGTTCATCACGAACATAAAATAGTTACTGATGCAATGGGAAGCTGTTATGTCAGAGGAATCTGCTGACAGGCTAAGGAGCAAACACTTAACAAAAATCACAGTCCATTTCTATTTTGTGTTTTAAATCAGCTTCAGTGATCTCTCAAGATGAGAAAAATGTGCACCGACTAGAAAAGCACGCAAGAAGTGAATGAATACTTCTAAACAGAGATGAGGAAACTGTAAAAAAAGGGAAGTTAATAACAAACAGTATTTAGCAGTGACTGTATATCTTTCATATTTTGCAGAGTTGTTTTGTAACAAGGAAGAATCTGAGAGCAGAAAGAGAAAACAAAATGTCTTAAACTTTGCATCTGGAGCAGATATGAGTATCCTTAAAGCAAACAATTTCTAGGGCTGGTTTTCAGAAAGTACAAAGCTTCTTAACTGTAATCAGGAAAACAATCAGTATAAAATTTGGACTAACAGTACTCTCCCTCAGTCTCAGAGCATATGAGCAATCAAGAGACCCACAGACCTGCTGGGCACCCTGACTGGGAAGTGAGAACTCAAGACATAATGACACTTGGATCATTTCATTCACTTAGGTGAGCTCCAATCTGGCAAGCACTTAGGATGTAATGATTAAGGCTGTGTAAACAAATGGGAAATTGTATTCTTGCTAATATTTAGTATTTTTTTCTCAAAAGGAAGTTGAAAAAAAATACATTGAATAAAACATTTAGTTTAAACCAAAGAAAATCTCAGGTGCATGCAAGGAAATTATAGGAAACATTGCATACAAGTCAGAAAAATTATTATTTCTTTATTTGCTACAAAAATCAAAACAGGAAAAATATTTCCACAGACAGAGCTTTTAAACATTCCCCACTCAAACCTGCAAATAGATTTGGGATGACCAAAACCATATGTTCTAGGGTTCCCTGAAGATTTTTTTCCCCGAGTTCTTGTCCCTAACTTTGCATATACAACAGTTTACTTGAAGGCAGCAGGGGTATTCCAACCTAAAAAAATGCCAAGAATTTGCAATATGCAGCCTTTACATATGTGTTTCAATCCATCTGGAGAATTTAGAGTCCATCTTGTTTTGAGTAATTACATGGATATTAAGAGAAGGATTTTACATGAACATTGCCTTCTGGTTTTGCTGTGTTAATTGATAATAAATGTTGTCTCTGCCAACATAATAGTGTGAACTCAGAAGCAAATGGATTTAAATTAAGAATGAATTTTTGTTTATGTGTTTATGTGTCACACAGATTTTTAAATTTGTGTAATGTCAGAGCAGGAAATTAATGTGTCCTATGATCTCAGTGTTGTGTATTTATAACTTGGGTTAAAGGTGACATCATAAACCTCCAGAAAGTCCTTGTATACAGAAAAAACAATGAGGGGGAGAAGACTGCTGACCTCTCATTCACATCAAGAACATTCAACCATAAAATCAAAGGTTCATATCAGTGATTTTTGTAAGTCTATAATTTCCCTGTGTGGTGAATCTGTGATGAGAAGTGCATTGCTCCTGTCCTGGAGATGAGGGGTTTGCATGTCAAAATCCTTTTCAGCTGTGGGGACTTGAGGATTGATAATTTTATAAATAGCCCTTTCTACAAAAGCTAGTGAAGGAGAAAGGGAAGAAGGAAAAAAAAGTGTCTTCCCAAATCATTCCACAAGTATAAGGAAAAGGGCAGTTTCTTTTTTGCCTTTTAAGGGGACAGGTCTTGGGACCCTGGATAGTGAGAATTCAGGGTTTTCCACTCCTTGTTTCAGTAGTAGTAGGAAAGAAGTGTTTCCCTGGGAAATTCAGCAATGTTATGTATATGTGTGGGCCCCTTCTACTGCTCTCCAGGAATGACCTGCCCCACTGCTTCCCCATGCACTCTTCTCATTCTCTCCCATTTTTCCCAAAGTTAACAAGTCTGGAAATAATTAGGAAATCCAGTCAGCTCTCTAGCACAATATAATTCAATTTACTGCTCTGTGTGTGAAAATTTGAGCTCAAGGCAGTGTTTATCTGTTATAAAAATGCTTTCTTGTAGGGAAAAAAACATCCTTCCTGGTTGCTTGTGGCTCACGTCCAGTTGCTTAAATCATTAAAATCACAGGATTAATGATTACAAACTACCATTTTTGCCATTGCTGTTTCAGCATACTCAGTGCTTTACTTCTTGGAGCACAAAACACAAAAATATAAAGTAGAAGGTACTTTTGCAGTGTCTTCACCATCATCCAGTCCAGATTTGAGAACAACAATGTGAGAATATCCCCACTGTGTCAGCATGAATCAGGATGACAGATTCTTGACTGGGCTTGAAGAATAATATAAATAAGGTGGGAAGTTAAGAAGCAATGCTACCTTACAGTCTTTTTAGTCTCATACTTCTAACAATATAAATGCTTGAAACTGTATAAGAAGTAATGGAAGTATTTGCTTTTTAAATGAATGTGCTGTGTCATGATTTTCTTGTTTTCATACTATATTGAATATCTGCTGTTTGTTCAGCATTAGAACTGGGAGCATAGGAATGGCAGAGCTTGCTAATACACAGGATCATATAGGGATGTAAAGGGTTTATTTAGATGAGGTTATACATAGGCATTCTCCTGCATTTCTTTCTTAGAAAAACACATTTTTTAAGAGTAGTATATTCTACTCCACCCATCTCTGGTCATGCTTGGCCTTGTGTCAAGATTGCCCTCACTGGCTGTATCTACGTGAGCAATTGAATTATAAGGGCTCATTCCCTGGCTGTGAGGTCAGCTGTCACAGGGCGCCCACAGCCACATTGCTGACATCTTGCAGGGGATGATCTTTGCCTCATGCTGACTCCCACTGCTACAGAGAACTAGCTGAAACCATGTCTGAGACCATTCTAACCATTTAAAATATAGACTGTTGAATCTACTGCATTTATTTTAGTAGACGATAAACTGATATTTAATTTATGACCCCTGATGTTGAGATTGTTGTGCACAGAGAAGAAAAGGAATATTCCTTTTATATGCGTATTCATAACCCTTTTGAGGAGCAGGACAGGTAAGGCAGCTGAGATGTGTATAGAGAGTAGCAGGAACAGTCATTTAAAAGTGTGTGGAACAGTGTTTTCTTGTCCAGGTTCCCAGGGTTTGCAGAGATGTGTAGAGGTTGCTCTTCCACTGCAGGCCACGTGGCATTTGGAGGTAAAGTGAAACAATTCAAAGGACAAATACTTACTGGATATGGCTTTCTTGAAGCCATAGATACTAAATTTCTAAAGAAACCATGCCTAAGAAAAAGCATCCTTCAACTCTTTTTGCTTGTCTTGTCAACCATTGTTGTATGACTTGTAAAACTGTTAAGACATATATGAGATGAAAAAAAAAAATTGTGTCCAACTGTTACTTTTAAAACTTTTCTATTTGACTTATGGCATTACTTTGGTATGTCTCCAGAGGTGACAGGGTATCTGACAATACAATTTCAGGTAGTTTGGTTGCAGAGCAGAAAGGTGGGTTCTGGAGGATCTGTACTTTTCAGTCTCATTCAGTACCACTGTGGCCTCTTTAAGTGTTGCTGCAATATGAACAACGTTGTATCTGCCTGACCATGGACTTTACAAGGTAAACATCTTTACTGTGAAGGGGTAGCAAGGAGAATATGATAATCCCACTTGCTGGGATCATTCAGTGACTGATTTATTATTGCCTCGCCTAGATTTTAAGGAGCTTTAAGCCTTGCCAAAAATCAGCTGGGAATATTAAAGTCCTGATAGGAATCACAAGCAGTTCAGGGTTTTACAAGCCATGCAGCTACTCTCTGTGCAGGGAGACAGGCTCTCTTCTGAGAAGAGAACTTTCTGTGTGCCTTGCTGCTGTTTCCTACGCCCTCAAATATAAAGATTTCAGAGCATAGTGCAAGCATGACACCAGCACCTCCAGACATCAAACCCACCCTTCTATCACCACTGCAGTTTTTCTGGGGTGCTGAGTAATATCCAGCATTCTAGGAAGGGTCATTAATGGTGAGACGGTCTGTGTTTCAATCACCTGCCTATCAATCAAATTCCTGAAGGCCAGAGTTCAATTAATTGATGACACCCTTGAGGCAACCTAAGCAGTTAACAAGTCAGTGAGACTTGGTAGAAAAACAAGCAGTAAGTTTAAAAAAAAAACCCACCAACAAAACCTCCCATAACTCTCTTTTGCCATTTTACCTCCCTGACTTGTCTTTCCATCATTGCCCCACACTTACAAAGACAATGCATACTTTTCATGCAAAAATCATGGAGTAGACACAGAAAAACAAGACATATTTTAAACCCAGACATCCTCCATGCCATAGATAGACAGATTCATGATCTTGAAAATGCCAAAGGGAAATAACCGGAGTTTATCACAGTCCTAATAGTTAATTTCACTGTTTTCTTTTCTTTTTAGCTGCTTTAAATGATTTCTCCGTAGTTCCCAAAGTTTCAGTGAGGTGTGCTGCAAGTCCCCTTTGTATAGGATTTTCTTTTTGTTGCTTTGATTTAAATGATTGCCTTTTTGATTTTTGATAAACTCTGATGTTGAAGTTTGCATCACTTACATGACACTCTCAAAAAACTCTGAACTATGTAAGGACCTCTTCCAAAATACAGAATCATGTTCTTTTGTGGCAATAAATCAGACAAACATGGTTTTAACAACAAGCAAATCTAAACCAGTGAAATTAGCTTGGTTTAATCAAGCAGTTTATGTTGTCCTTACCAAGCAAACATGCATGTTGATACAATACAGATATATGTAGAACCTAATGTTTTTACTTTATGTAATGTTTTTACTTTAGTGCATAATTAAGCCAAATGTGTTTAAATAACTCATTTGGCTTAATTATGCACTAGTTTTGACTGGGATTTGCTTTTAGCTGAAAACTAAGGGTTTTTTGGTGTAACAGATTTTGATATTACCTTATGTTAAGATTCCTCAAACTCACTAGTTTCTCCAGCTATGTATAATCATAATGGATGACTTTGCCTGACAAGTATTAGGCATAAGTAAATCTTCTGAAAGACCTGTCCTGGTCTGAAAATGTATGATGAAAGATTAACTTGACGAGTTTTCCATAATTATGTTCTTATTAATGCTTTGAGCACCTCTAATCTGGGCAGCAAAGAAAAATCATGCTATCAGTTTGCTTCAGCTAAGGCTTTGTTTCTCACCAGTGGTTTGTTTCTGGCTTTAGGTTGCTGAGGGGGGTGGAGCAGTGTCTCTTTTCCACATGGAGTCAACTGTTTTGATACAGAGGGAATGCAAGTTTGTAGCACCTCTTGCTGAGTGAGAACTGAAACAGATCTGCTGCATGAACAACAGAATATACATAATCTCTTTGGGGTGGTTTGCAGCATGGGTTTTATTTACAACAGCAATGTGTAAATAAGGGGAGAGTTGATCTGGGAGATGCCAGAAGTTCTGCTCAGCAGCAGATCCCATGGAGTACCCCATATCTCACTTTGTTCACTTGAGCTGTGTGGAAGGACCATGCTTTTGAGTAGAAAGCACTACTAAACATTCTGAAAACTATGTGAGACTAAGCTATTGATCTGTAGAACTAAATGGATATACACATTTTGGGTACAGAGGTTTATTACAGCAGCATTATAACATTGTAGTTACACTGATAAATGAGATGGGCTATTTATTTTCTTTTGAATTGATTTGCAAATCTGACTACAACAGCATGAAATTTGAAAAGCACATATATAATTATTTGGATTAATTGAGATGTCTTGCATCCCCTTCAGTCAGCAGTTTTAGAGCCAGTTGCTACTCTTCTAGTCCCTTATATCTATTACATGCTTTAAACGCTTTCCTTCCAAGACAAGAGAGAAGCCCTAAAGGTCATCAGAAGTCAGCTTGGAAGATCCTTTCATAGAAGATGGTATTGGATGGTGGCAGGTAAAGTACAGTTGGGATGTGTGATATTTGGGGTAGTCCTTAACTCACAAGACAGCTTCTGTGCTCTGCTTTATTTTAGCTCTCCATAGCTTTCTATATGATTCTGAGATTCTGGAGAAAAACAGAATTCTAAAAGCACAAACTTGTCTAAAAAGTCACATCCACCTTTCTTGTTTTCAATCTAATTTCGTAAGGGAGGCCTTCCTTTATAGCTGTTGCTGATTGCACCAAGTTTATTTTCAAATAGTTGTCAGCAATTAAAATATGCCAGGAAGACTCTTCAGAGAAAAGAAATAAAGATAATGGGAAGCATATTTGGATAGTTGGAGACAAGAAAAGAGAGAACTGGAAAGGAAAAACTTTAAAGCATGCAAATGATCAGCTGGGTTGGAGTCCAACATTCATTCTGGGCAAGGCATACAAGGCAAACACCAGTTATCTGCTGGACAGGAAGCTCAAAATCTGGAGCCAGAGCAACCATGTCTGTACTACTGCAGAAGTAGGAAAGTACCCAAATAAACTTACCACAAGCTCTTGGAGCTTTGCAAGAGCAGCCATGGAAGGAAGGTGGTATCTTTTGTGGAGCTGGAGACAGGCTGCAACCAAAATACAGTGAAAGGGACTGGGATTTTCTCAACTATAAAAAAAAAAGACCAGTACTTTTAAAAAGCTTATTTGATCAGAGTGAAAATGATCGATAGGCTTAAAAAAAATAAAAATCCATTGCTCTGGCTTCCAAAAAAGTTCCATTGTTCTGATAAAGTTTGCTGTCATCCCGGAGGCTTACAAAGCTGTAAAATTGAAGAGAAAATTCAGGAAAGCAAAAATTCTCCATCAGTCTGGCACAATCAAATGATGGAGGCAAGGCCAAGTGTTTGTATAACACATGCCATGGCTGTCACAGCTCCTAGGAGGACTGCTCCATGGACATGTCACCACATGACAGCCATGGACCAAAACCCCTTCTCTCTGAATGATACATGTGTGCATTAGTGATTGTAAACAAGAGCAAGGAGATTTCTGTAGTGTTTCAAAAGCTTTGTGAATACTTTAATGATACATATTGCTTTGTGTCAGATAACCTCACAAAAGTTCTATCAATAGAAGACACAGTACAGGGCTTAGAAATTATAATGTTCCTGCAATTTGTATCCCTTCTCCATTCTCCCTTTCAGTAATACACAGTGAAATAAAACTCTTACATCTTCAAAATAATGAAAAAAAGTACCCTGGGCTGAAATACAGTGAGATTTTTTTCCTGGCTTTCTTAGAGTCACACTTTTTTATAGGGCAGAAGATCTCGTGAGATTGCTAGTGCACCAGATGTTGGAGTTTGCTTCTGATTCAGATCAAAACCATTGGGTTGAATCCAGATCTCAAGTTGAGAAATGGTAGGGTTTGCTTTCCCTTACAGTTTTGTGTTTTCAATATGCTACCCCTACTTGTAAGGAGAGTGTCTTAGGTACTGACAGCACAGAATTGAATACAATGAACCAATACTTTCCTACTTTTTTATTTTTCAAAAAAAAATTTTATTTAATTATGAGGTCATCTGTTCTTACCAGTCAGTTAATTTTCTGACACAAAGGATGAAATGATCAGCTAAATTTTCAGACATCTATTCTAAGACTGACACCTCTAATTCACAAACTATTCGACCTTCATATTGTAATGGGTTGCTGTTGCTGCTAGGGAAGACAGCAATAGAGAATTTACTTCTTGGTTTTCATGGTGTGATTATTAAAGCTTGTACATTGGTTTAATTCAGGTAGCTTCTGCATGCATCATACAGCTTTGAGATCTCTAGTCATTCTCTTGTCCCTGTTATTAGAAATGGAATTTCTTCAGCAAGAATTTGCTAGGAATTTTAAAGAGCTGTTTAATTTGGGCTGTATAATCTTTTCCATTTTTTATTTGTATGTGAGTCCTATGTGCCTCTGTTTCAGCTTCATATATGCCAGTTATGTAATACATTTAAAAACAGGTATTTGCAGAAGAGCTGTTCCCACCCAGTACTAGTTTCTGGAATTGTAGGTCAGAGTTCCCTGTGAAAACGGTAGGTGAAGCGGTATCCCCGACCCATCATCCCATGAAATTCTGATACAGAAGCAGTCTTGACCATGAAAAGTAAAACCAAAACCCTTCCTGAGGTTTTCTAATGCAGTTTCATTTCAAAAGCACTTGTACTAAATAATTGTGTTCTGGTTTAGTCTGCATGGTGCAGGTATTGCACATTGCATTCACCTTCTCAATCGTGACAGCCAAAGATACTTTTCTGTTCATTATAATGAAAAAAATGTTACTGCCATGGATACCAATCATGTCTCTGTACCCTATATTTCAAATAGATTTGTGCTTTCTTGTATAGTGGAAGAAGGGATTATTTGATCAACTGTCCATTTATCATTCCCATTTTCCATTTTTTTCAGATAGGACACATACTAACTTATGCTGAGCATGTTGTTTGTTTTACAGTTCCACTCACACTGCCAAAATTTTATTCGCTTTTATAGAGTTCAAAGGTAGATTTTCTTGGCACTGTGGAAAATTGAACCTAAAAAGTAACAAAGGCTTTTTTTCTTTGAGTCTTTGTTACCCCAAGCAATATGTGTTTCTGCATTCAACCAAAACAAAACTACAACAGAAGGGGACTTCTTGTGGATAAACTAAGGCACAAGTAATCTTCCTGCCACAGCAAGGAGTAAAACTGAAGCAGGACTTGCTTATGGGGCAGAACCTTTTTCAGCTGCACCTTTGGACTTTGGCAGGATGAGAGTTACACAAAGAAACCGTGATCATTTTGAAACAAGTTTTTTCTGCAAATGGGCAAAAGTACCAGGAACAGTAAAGGTGTAGCATCCAAAAAATAGGGTTTCTCAGATTCATAAATCATGTCAATGTGGTTTATTTTTCCTATATATATTATTTATAAGAGAATGAATCCCATCTGTTTCATTAAAAATCCCTTTCCTTGATGTAAGAAACAAACAAACAAAAAAAAAGAATCTTTGATTTTAAATGAATCTTGAATTTTGGTTTTGAAACATCCTTAATCATCTGGAAGCCTTATCTTTGTTTCTAGTTATTTTTCCTCCTTCTTCCACTATTATGGCAGGGTTTAATTTTTAGAGGAAATTCTTCCTTTCTTTTGCCTGTAACTTTAAATTAATTCACATATTTATTTGCTTTTAATATTCTATCTTCCTTTTTTAAAATGTCATTTTAACATAAATAAGTTTGTAAAAGGGGTCCAACAAAAGAGGGGAAAAGAGGTGTGTTGCTTTCTAAATATAGGGAATATTGCTTCCTTAAAATATTGTTTCCTTATTCTAACTTTTTGTACATTTATCAGTAGCAAAAAGGAGCAAAACTACAGGCTTTAAATGTGAAGATATGTGAACACTGGACTCTTCTGATATTTTGCTTAAAAAATTACAGATTAATATTTCATTGTCATTAATTTCCCATTTTAATTTCCCATTTTGTCACAATCATTATAAATAGTGTAGCAGTTAGGGTACAGCTAAAACAGTGCTCATGTATTTGCACTAAAGCATTAGCCAAAGTATTAAAAAATATTCTGTACCTTTTCAGATGCCGCTCAAAGACTATTCTGAAATTATTGAAAGGCTGTTCTGAGAATTAAAAAAAATAAATAAATAAAGCTTCTTCCCCATTTCTGTTTGAAGACATTAGTGTCTGTCTTTGCCTTGCAAAGAAGTGAAAAAGCAGATGGTACTCCTTTATCTTGTGCCCTATTTGCTGACCACTCGAAAGAGCGCGAGGGGCGGAATGCTGGGCTGTGCCTTCATGCGCGGCCGATAGCGAGGTGTTATCTCAAAGGCTGCCTCTCAACCTCTACCCCGTCACATTAGCCGAGATCAGCCCTTGAGGTTAAACACTCTGCGGCTGCTGAAAGGCCTTTCGCAGTCAGGGGCCACAGCTCTGAACTTTCTCATGAGCAGAGAGACTTTTAGGACCAACCTGCCCTTCCTATCTAGACCGGAGCTCTCCGTAACCTGGCTGGGGCTGGGAAAACCTGTTCAGCGCAGCTGACGAGAGCCCTCAGGAAAACTGATCTGACTTCCCAGAGCCTCTCCTTGTCTTACGGTAGATTTTTGATGGGATGTATGGTAACGTTTTAAATAAGCCCTTCAGGCTGGATTCAGGGAAAGGTTTAAGTTCCAGTTGCACAAGAATTTAGGGAAGGCATTTTAGCTCAAGAGAAAATGCTCCCCCCAACCTGTTTAAAGGAAGAAAAATATTTTGAATTTCCTGATCCTTTGATTTCCATGGTTGATGTGTTTCACTCAGGGACCCAATTGTCCTCAATTCAAAGAACTTATATAGGTGTCCAGCTCAGCACTGTGAATCCTATACCTTGTGTCACATCCCCTGGTGCCTGAATCTGTGTTTTATATCTGCCCCTCTCTGGATAAAATTGCTGTGGTTGTTCTCCAGTGTTCTCAGCAGATTGTAGGCCGAAAAGTCATGTTTACGTCTGCTAGGAAAAGCATGAAGTGCTCAGATTCAAAATAAGATTTGTTCAAACATGAAGTTGTCTTGCACAGGAATCATACAAGAGGATGCTTTTGAGTGGGGACTAGCTGAATGTAGCAATGCTTTTGCTAGCATTCCTCCTCACAAGAAATACTCATGTGGAGCTAAATAGCTGCAGACTCCATGTTTTGCTCTCTCAGGGGTGATAGTAATGTCAGCATTTAAGGCAGACTTCTGACACTGCAACAGGATAAAGTAGCTTCATAACGACTGGAAGCTTTTCCTTGTATGTTTTGGACAATGGCCCAAATAAAGAGTATTAATGTTTTTAAAGAATTGAATGTTAAGCTTGAATTCTTGGTAGGTCTTCATTTCATTGTGCTTGATTTGTCTGCTCAACAGAGATATGAAAATTTATTCTATAAGAAGTGTCATAGCAGCAGTCCTCTCTGTCCTCTCCTAAAGCTGGGCCACAGAATAGATAAAAACGTGTCCTTCACCCTCCTTGTATTATTTTCTTCCCCTCCACTCCTTTCCCACAAATGTACATCCAGCCATAAATTGTGCTCTGGAAGACATGAAGGTTGTTTCTCCCAGTGGCAACCACTTTGTTGTCCAAATGACATTATCAGTCATATTTGTAGAACAATTTTACTTGAATTGCATCTGTTTGATGCATGGTATTGCACTCTTCATTTTGCCAAAGGTAGAGCACTGAAAGGAAGAAAAAGCAATAAAGAATGTAACCTCTGTGGAAAAAACAATGAGTAAGAAGGTGACACTTTTATAAAGTCATCTTTGCAGGCAAAATAATACTGTTTTAAAAGCCACTTATAGTTCCCTGAAGGCCTAAAAGAAATGTGTATGATAGTTGAATATTTCAAGACCAAGAATTTTTCAGCTAGTGAACTAGAAAAATACCTGCTACTAAGCTGCTGCTCAACTCATCTCCCATCGATTTCTTGTCCTGATAAAAATATTTTTATTTTACCAGGCTGTAGCTGTTTAGATGCTTCCCATAAGCTAGAGAGTTTGAGATGCCCTATTATTGCTGGTAATTTTAGCACTTCCTTCCTACTGCCATAATAGCAGTGTCTGTGAGGTTCCTCGTTACGAGACGACTGCCAGATACTGACAGAGTGCAGAAATCAGCCCCAGGCATCCCAAGCTTGCTCCCTTATTACTGAAGCAGAATGGAAGTTGTGAATTCACAAAGATTTACTTGAATAGTGCTAATGCATCTTGAGTGATAAACTTTAAAATGGAATGATTGTCACTCAATGCGCTGGAAATAAAAGAGCATAGTGCAGTGTTAATATGCCCCACTTTCCTCTTAAAGCAATTGCCATCAGATTTTCTTCTCTTAAACAGGAAAGAAAAGATTCCTCCTCTTATGCCACCTCACATATCACACCCGATCCCATAAACGACTTCCCCTTCTCCCTGTTGGGACTGAGCCTTAAATGCGTTGATTAATATGAAGTAAAATGTAACAGAATTGTCCCTAACTTCACATGAAAGGCTGACCTTGATTCTCTTTGATTTATAGTGTTAAAGAAGGTTGGAGCTGACTACAAGGCCTTGTCATTATAGATCTCCATCTATGTTTTGGTCGTCCACTAAATGAGTCAAGTTGAGAACAAAAGTCGTTCATTTATGAAAACACATGAGATAAGGTTCTTGCACTTAAAGGGTATGGTCTATATATGTACAAAACTTCTTCCCACTCACAAGTTAAAATCGACCTCCTCACACTCTCCTGTCATGTGCTAGTGCTGTGATGGATTTAGAGCAACTGTTTTGCCTGGATGCACTCCAGTCTCCAAAGGCCTACAGAGAAAGAGGTAACATCAAAATATGAGGTAACTCTTCCTTTATGGATGATGGGACACCAGAAGATTCATTTACTTGGTGTTTTTGCATAAAGTATGGCATGGTTATGTATAAAGTGTGGTATGGCAAACTGTAAATCCAGCACACTCTGCATCCTATTTTGAAACTGTAACCTCTTGGAATAAAACGACAGCAAGCAGTAAAAGGACAGAATAGCAAGCAGTAAAATCATGTATTGGCAGGTAGCTTGTAAGCATAAAACCTGTGTCAGCAGTTTGCCCGAAATGTATGTTAGTAGTAATTAATAATGGATTACTTCCCTGGTAACTAAATTTTTTGAGTGACTAACATATCTAAAACACTCTTTACTTTTAGTTTGCATGCCTTCCACACTCCTTTCCTAGAATGGTGATATAAAACAAAGCTCAGAGGCCAAAATGTGTAAAACCATTATCAAGATGCTCCACAGGCAGCTACATTCTTTTAACTAGAAGGGTTAAGTAACATTGTTGTTGGAGGATATTGGCTGATTAATAGTTCAGTGTGGTGGTTTAATTAAGTTCCTGTGGGAGACATCAGCCACAATTCACTTTTGTCAACTGTGAAATACATAACTGGCTTAGCTGAGAGGTTTTATTTTGGAAAACCCTCTTCCTTATGCATTCCTTGATCTGGATGATGCGGGTGACCAGCCTGTAGTAACAGCATGAAAAGAACATTTATTTACTATCTACTGTAAAAGTCTTTGATTATTTTTCCTCAGATGAGCAAGTTTTTGTAGAAACTGTAATTCATCATCTGACTCAAGAGGGGATCCTTTACATATCATGAACAGCTTGATCAGACCCTCACAGTCTGTGACTTAATATGAAAAATGTTCTGCATTTATCCTACCAGACCACCAGCAATGTTATGTTCAGAACATACAGAAGAAAATGCATGATGCCTTCCTGAGCAACATCTCTCTTCCCTCCTGTGGAGAGGCTTAGGTGGAGAGGATTGCAGGATGGTTAAAGGCTTTTAATGACTCAAATCAGATAGGAAACAGGGTTTCTAAATTTCAGCAGAGGGTTTTATTGTCCAGTCTTACTCCATACTTTAAAATGGACAGTAAATACAAGGCAGCAAGATCATGGCAAGCTCACTCATTGTGGGTGACTCCTTACCTTCTACCTAATGGTAGTGAGAGGCAAGGTGATATATGAAGTAGTCACTGAATCTCATTTTGTATTTTCAATTTAAAAGGCTTCCCTGAAGATCTGAATGTAAAGTTCCCTGCTCAGATGGACTGGATCAGAGAAAAAAAAATAATTGTCTCTGCCAGACTCGTGACTTGATTTGTAATACTTTAAAAACAGCAATCCATTATAGACTACAGTCATCAGAAGGAGCTGAAAGAATTATCTGCTGGTTGAGGGTTGGAGTTTTTTTCTTTTTTTTTAATGCAGGGTGTTTGGTACAAGATTGTTAAGCATTTTTAGATGAGCACTGGACAGAGTGACTCAGGCTGCCACTGAACTTCATCCATCTCCTCATTTACACCAGCAAATACTGCTGCCCTCCTGTCTCACAGAATAAAAGGGAAGCACACAGATTCCTGTGCTATTTACACAGAGAAGTCAGAGGTGTGACAAGACCTTGGAACTGGCATCTTGCCAGGGGAATGCTCTTCCCAATGACCTAGAAGGAATGGTTCCACAGTACCCTTATCTCTCCCACTTCAGAAATTTGAGGGTGACAAAGTAGCCCTGCAACTTTTAGAGTGGCAGTAGCGGGTAACCCATAATGACTTGGCTTTCAGTAGCAATGGGATTCTTAACTTTTCTAACATTCTGTACTAATGGAAGTCTGTAGTCGAAGCAAAATGCAGCTTTTCTCCAGAAGATATCTGTATCTATCTGTACTGAATTTGGAGCCACTAGTTGCATAAAAGGAAGTTTAATGTAGCACAAAGCCTCCCCTAATGCCCTTCGTAATATTCCCTTTGTAGTAGCTCTTTGGAGATTTTTTTACATTTTGATTTTAGTTCCTTCTTTTCACCTCTGCAGCATGGCTAGATTTGCCATGGAATGTCAGGATGATACATTCATCACATTTACAAATTAGATATTTGGTAGAAACTAACCCATTTCTCCAATAATAACCTTTTCATGGTTTTAAAATACCTCGAGCAGTACCATTGACTCATTCATGATTCAGGCCAGAATCATCAGAGAAAATGGAAGCTACTTATTAAAGTCTTGGATTTGATCCTTGGTATCTTCTACCTTGTGAAAGATGCTCTAGAAATACAAAGCTGAAACAATATTTGTCTCACAGATTCAACAAAGCAGGAAGATTTTCCAACTTAGTAATACACAAATGCTCAGCCACTGAAGCCAAGCAATACTTTTAGAGATGTAAACATCTGTTACATACAATATAAGAGAAGTAATGTAATAATTATCTATGTAGCGTGTATATATACATATATATATATAAACGCTCCCAATGCCTTATTGACAAAGAGGATATAGGTCCTTCCTTATTTTAGGCATGGATCAGCTGCAAACAGCAAAACCTGCTGTGACATGTGTATTATTCTTATGGAGGGTGGCAAAATCTAGTACAGAAGGAGAAAGTGTTTTATGAAGTTTAACAAGAAAAAAAGGATAAATATTTTTTAAAGAAAAAAACCTCCTATTTTAGCTATAAGGAAACTTTTTTTTTTACACAGTATTTTATTTAATTTCTGTAAGACGAGGCAGTGATAACATGATTCTATTTATCTTAATTTCATTTTTAATATGGTGTCTAAGCTTCCATTAAATATGGAGGAGATAAACTTCCTTAGTTCCTAAAGCTATAAATTACAGTAGCAAGAGTCCTTTATCGTTTGAAGTTAAAGTTTACATCCTAAACAATTTAAAAGAATTTCAGATTTAAATAGGGATTTATAACACAAGCACAGAGTGTGAGATGCCATTCCCAGCCAAAGCTTGCAGCATTTGTTCATAATGGCAGAGCCAAGTGGACAGAGCGGTGTAAAATATCTTCGCTCTGTTTTACTAATTACTACACGTCTGCCAAAGATACAAGCAGAGAGATAGGACTTCAAGGGATGTGCTGGTGTTAGACTGCAGAGTCTCTTTCTGAAATTAGTGAACATGAAAGGAATGTGTTGCGGGTTCCTATCTACTGTTTATCTGTGAGGGCCCAGCAGATAGTGAGCTTGACAGTGAAATTCTGGCCCTGAAACTGATGAAATGCCAAAGTTTCCTTAGTCCCTGGGACCGCTCAGTGTATCTTTTCTTGCTTCATAAGGGAGTGACTGGTATTTGAGCACTGATAACAGCAATCTTTCTGGTGGTGCCGAGTTAGAAAAGACATTCCTCAAAAATAAACAGCAGAACACAACTACTTTTTTTTTTCTTTTTTCCCTGTGCGAGTGGCAACCCGTATAAGCATCAAGTAATACATCAGTTTATGGAGCAGAACAATGAATTTTGTGTGGATCTAAACATCCATTGCAGGATGAGAAAATTTCATTCACTTTGATATCGGTGAAGTTAAGGTGAGCACAGCAAATGAGAGGAAATGTGTTGCAAAAACTTTCTATAAACTTACTAGAGCCATATGAAGGTTCCTTTTTATGTAAATTTGCACAGTTGTGTTCAGGAAAGTTTATGATGACAGTTTGTAAGCTCTTGTCATAGTAAAAATGTACTCTAAGTAGAAAAAATAAACTATATTCTTTGCTATATGTAGGTACTGCAATTTAGGTATCTTTATTATTCTTTGTCTCACACATACTGTATATAAGAAAGAAGATTTTCCTGCTGGGAACTGAAGTTTCTATTCAGTGATTATTACTTGCATGTCCTCCACACCTCCAGCATTTTTTTAGGAGAAATGTTCAATTACCAGTCGGAAGTTACTTTAAATTAGTAAAAAAAAACCCTGAACAAAACATTAAATAATAACATTTATTTGTCTCTTATCTAGTCACGTACAAGTAGGTAAGTAATATTTAGCTTTTGAGATATATTTTTCCTCAAATGTTTTCATTTTCCTGTTTGAAAAAATGCAGCTTGTTCCCCCAGTAACCAAACCTTTTAATGTTTTACCCATGGCACATCAACCCATGCCCTTGGCATTACCTGCAGACCATGAAGAGTTGGAGGGAAGGTCTAATAAGGATGCCATGTTACTAGACTGAATTTAAGACTGCATGATCCCAAATCCTGAAGGTCTTCTGTGGCCAATGTCATCAGGTTGATCCATCTTTCTGCTGCACATCCAGCTCCTCACTTCCACAGTGAAGTAAAGGGACTCTGGGAAATTGCCATCATCTCCCTTCTGATTTGATCTCAAAATCTCCCTGGATAGTCAGCTTGTATCTCTACCTCTCAGGCATGTTGAAAAACACTTTGTGTATCTCAGGGGATCAGTCTTGCTCACCCATCTTCTATCTGAGGAGGCCCAATCTCTGGTCAAGTGATCATAACATGGTTGTCCTGCACAGAGGGACAAACAGGCCATCTAGTCCACTTTGCTAAACTGAATGCTGATAAATGCACCTCAATCAACTTGTTCTGGCAGGTAAAAATGTCATCACTGGTAACATGGAATATCTGTAGGCATTGTCAAATGTGTTTAGATCAAGGATAACCGTAACAGTAGATCAAGCTGTCCTGCGTCTCCATGTTTTCTTGGAAATGGATGTAAAGGATGATGATAATGGCAAATATAGGTATAGAAGATTATCTGAAAATGGTCATGTCAGATACACAAGAAGTTACAGACTCTTTTCTTACAGCATTTTTTAATTCAAAAATGGTCCTGGAAAGTTCTTCCAGCTTGCTTTTGTAAAATATGAATCTAATACTGAAACATTGAGGAAGCAAGTGTTTGCTTGACATGCTTAACACTGGTTTAAGCTTTTGACTATGTAATGCTGCTCCTCCCCACACCTTGATAAATCAAAGAAAGGGCTGCAACACATTTCCATAGTAGAAGCAGAATTAAACAAAAAAAAAAAAAAAAAAAAAAAAAAAAAAAAAAAAAAAATTGTTTAGTTAACCGTAAAATCACATATACAGAGTATATTTTCACTGCAGAACGGGCCAATATCTGACTTTATTGAGCAGTGAATAGAAGACACTGTACTTTGTCATTGTTTTCAATATCCTTCCCTGGGATGATGTCCCTTCTAACTCTTCCAATTTGTCTCTTGATTTTGAATGTTCAATGCTACTCCTATAGAAAGAGAACAAGGTAATTAGATATGTGTTTTGAAAGCCTCTGGAAGGTCTCTCCATCACCTAAATTGAAGATTGGTTGCTTGTAACTTTTTTTGGAGCATGTGACTCTAAACAAATCAACTTTAATTTGAAAATCAAAATGACAAAGTGAAGCCTGCTAGCCTTAGCAAAGCAAGAATGTAAATCCCCACTGATCAGTTTCATTTAATGGTCCCCCTAGTAATAAAACAATTTTTTTTTTCTCAAACAAAAACCTGGTTTTTAATAAATACTGTTCTGTGCAATGACAGTGTATCATCACAAAGCAAAAATATATCTTTTGGCTGTACATATTCACCATCATGCCAATGTTATCTAATGTAAAATTCCTTTTCCATACTAACTTCATAGCACAGTAGGTCTTTAGGTCTTTAAGTGGGATTAGGTGAGTGTGAAAATGATTGGGAGAAAGAAGAAAGAAAAATTATGGCATACAAACACATACACATACATCTAGGTAGAGTTATACATATAGTAATGTATGTACACATATAATGTATGTGCACATATATAGATACAACCCCATGGACATCTATGCAGATATTTATTTTCTGTTGTTACAGCTGGAAAGGTTCACAGAGCCAGACAAATATATATGACCAATGGAATTTTTAGCAGCCAGTGATAATATTTCTTCAGATTATGAAACTTTCTTCAAATGCCTAAAAATTAGGAGTTTATCAATGTTAAAAAACCTTAATGACAGAAGAGCACCTTCAAAAAATATCTGTTCATTCATTGGCGAGCATTTATCACTTTCTGTGTAATGCAAAGCTTATCCGCTGGCAGACTCAACAATGTTTCCCGACAAAAAGCACAACCTTTAAGCATTTATGATTTTGTTATGTGTCTTCCTCCTCCTCTTGACTGACCTGTAGGTGAAAATATCAG
The DNA here is from genome assembly GCA_013397555.1 of Urocynchramus pylzowi. NCBI lineage: Eukaryota > Metazoa > Chordata > Aves > Passeriformes > Fringillidae > Urocynchramus > Urocynchramus pylzowi. Next base: position 687,392 of record VZRH01000535.1, on the reverse strand, counting down.
CAATTTATGTCCATATGAAACATGATAAATCGAATGCACTGAGGTCTATTTTACTTTTTCTGCTTGAAACTGAAATTTCTAAAGTAAGGTCACAACTTATATTTCTAACAGGGCCATCAATATGTTTATATTTCTAAGCAAATTTATTAAAACATTTACTTTGCTATTTGGGTGTATGACAAGTACTTTATTATTAAACTACGGAGCTACAGATAATTAAAGTGTTGACTTACATGAACAATCTGTATGAAAATTACTGTTCTTTCAGAAAATGTTATTTGCAGAAAAAAGCCCCAAGGAAAATGAACAAACCAAACAAAAAAAGAACAAAAACCTCCAGCAAATATCTGAATCTCAGAGCTCTTGACCAAAATGAAGCTTTTCGTCCTGGTGGAATATACTCAGTATTTAACAAATCTGAGGACAAACCTGTAAGGGACTGATACTTTCCTTTTCTAAATGTAGTATTTCCTGTCTGTGCTGATCAAACAGTAGTATTAGTTTAAATTTGCAACTAAAGAGGTATATAATTCGATTCACTCCAGTAAGCTCTACTTCTAAAACATGAAGTGCCATGATTCTTCTGAAAGGAATCTCCTCTATAGAAAAAGATGTTTAAACTGTACTGTTTGATAGGATTTTTATATATGCCACCAATTTTTAACATTTCCCAAAGGAATGATGATTTCAAAACCAAACCAAAACAAAAGGATTTCAAGAGGATGAAAATGAATCATTTTTGCATAGCATTCATAACACAAATTATTAATTATCCCTGATATTTTTTTTTTCCACTTGCTGTCCTTGAACAGATAGAACTGGGGGAAAGTGGCACCACAAAACCATGGCATAAATAACAGTCAGATTTGGTACTATGTGCAGTCCAGAGGCTCATCAAGGGTGCAAGTATGTCTAAGTGATGTATTTCATTTGTCAATTTCAGTATGTCAATTGTGAGTTGACATAAGTGGGGTCAGCACTTTTGAGCTTACCTTTTCCACAGTGATTTTGTAGTCAGATTTTGCTTAGTGCTAATTTGTTACCTGGTTGAAGGGTAAGTGTGATGTGTGGAAAATAACTTCTGTTACTTGGTGGGAATTCTAGAATATTTTCCCTTTAGGACATTAAGATCTAAGATCTGCTAACTGGAGAGATGCAAATTGCTTTCTGCATCACTGCTCTCACCATCAGTGAAGTCAAAGGCCTTCAGGGAATCAATATTTTTTAAGTGCTCACTTAGTGCTTCTGTTAAGTACAATTGACATAGCCTGTCTCCCTTTCAGACATCTCCAGAAGTAAAAGAAACTCAATATGTGAGTCAAGAAGCAGGACTAATTTTCTCTCAGGTTATTCCTTATATAAACAGAATTGTGCAGACTGTCATTAAACCCTCCAATCCTGCAAATGCTCACAGCAGTGGGGACAGCTCATTGTTTTTGCTGTGACAGCCCTGCAGTCAATACGCCCTTTTGGTCATGAATTCTTGACTCAGAGTTTTCCTAAGATAAAGCACCTGAATTTAAAAAGCTATTAAAAAAAAAAAAAAACCAGGCAGGAGAGAATTGCTGGAACTATGAGCATGTCTCTGGAAAGAGACAGACAAAACATTCCAGCCTCTCTCACACTCGGTAGTTTTCACTTTAGACCTGCATACAGTGAAAATAATCTCTGCTTTGGAAGAGCAAATGGTACCTTACTCTTGTTCTGGTTGAGAACTCCAAACTTCAAATGCTGCTTTGCACATCTCCATTCAGAGGAATACCAGGCAGCAAAAGCAAGCGTGGAAACCAAACATGGTTCTGTCCTCACCTGCCCAGTGGCTGCAGCAAAGAAGGACAAAGGTGCTCTAACTCACAGCAGGCAAGGGACAAAAAAGTGTAACTGAGCCATAATGTGGCTAAGTGACACTGCTCCTTTTGCACCCTCATGGCCTTCTGAGACCTCCTTCTCCTTAAAAAGAAATGAGTGCAAAACAGTGCTGTATGAGGCAGGCTAACAAAGCAGAGCAAAATGCCTCCACAGAAGTCTCTCTAGAGAGATGCAAGGTCTCCTGAGCATAGTTTGACCCCACCCTCAGGTAAGGAGGTAAAGTCTCTCTGAAGATGCATTTCCCTCTCTGTCTCCACAGCATGTCTAAATGACTGCTCTGCATCATTTGCCTGAGTAAAATGACTTACATGGGGTCAGATGAACTCCATCTTTGCTGTTGAGTCAGTTTGGGGTTTTCAGTGCTTATTCACCACCTTCATTTTCAGATTGTCATGGAAAAGAATTCCAGAGTATATTTTAGTATTATTTATTTCCCATTTAATCATACACCGTGGGAGAACATGAACTTAGCTTTATTGCTCTCAGCAGCAGCAACAGTAGACATTAAAATGATAATATATCCATTTTCTGAGGCAGAGAAAAGTTGTGGACAGCTAGCTATTTAAAATATTTCAGAAGACAATAATTCTCCTAGGGAACCTTGAAATGGCCATAATTACCAGTCATAGATTAGGATTTAAGAAAACTACTCTGCTGTTCCCAGCCCCTGAGACTGGAAAATTGTTTTCCCTTCCAGATTTGTACTAGTTATTAGAGAAAGATAAGAAAATATGAAGCAAAGTAAACATAATGAAATCTCAGGTTGCAAAGAAAAGTAAAATGAAACAGATTCTTTAGAGAAGATGTCGCCTTTTTCTCACAGGAAAAAAATAGTTTCAGATAAAAAATACAACCTGAGCACCATGAAAACTGGTGTGACATTTCCTGCTCTGGCAGATATTTTCTGTTTGACCCTGGAGAAGTTCCTTGCATACAATTGACCACTGTCACAATCTTTGACATTTTATTAAAGCCCGAAGTTTTTCAGTCTTACTGATTATTGTAGAATTTAATAATTTATTGAAAAAAATAAAGTAGATAATAAACTTAAAGGTTGAGCGCAACTATTTTTACCTTGTTGATTTTCAAGCCACTTTCAATATTATTATTACTATTATCATTGTTAGTAGTAGTAGTAGTAGTATTACTAAGACGTGACATCAGCAAATTTGACCATTTTAAGTAATATCTTTGGGTAAGGACAATGATTTTTTGCTTTTTGCTTATTTTCTTCTTGTCTTAATTGGTATAGTTTAAAACTGTAAAGTCAGAAAGAGATACAAGTACAGATACCACAGAAGTTAATAGGAGTCCTTTTGTGTTTGTGCAAAAAGTTAAAAAAGGCCAACCCTTTGGGGGCATATATTTGTCACAATTATTTGTACCAGACTGAAGATGCTGCAGAAATGCAATATTCCTGTTGGAAGACCTTCACAAAATGCCTAGCAAATAAGGAGCGTTGCACTTTCAGCATCAAGCGTTTTTTAACTTGGAGCTGGTAGCAAACAGAACCTGTTGCTGCTTGGCTTTGCTTCTCAAAAAGGAAAGGATCTGATATCATCAGTATTTACTCTTGGCCACTGAATCATCAATGAAAACAGAGCACCTGGCCACCCTCACTCACCCTAGCTGAGACATGCTCTCCTGAGTCATGCTCTAAGGATTGGTTAGTGTTTGCTTGGACTGCCATTTCCAAAATGGCAAGACCTTTCTCCTGACCTTTTAAATGAGTTGAATTTATTTTTTTTCTTCTACATGGCTCCCAGCTTAAATTGTTTGTTTGATCAGAGTCTCTCATACTTTATCCTTCAGGATTCTTTTACCTAACTGTATACATCTCATAAGGCTTTTGACTGCCAGTAATAGATTTATATTAGAGAGCATATTTAGAAGATTTTATCTCTAAATTTCCCCAATTCCCTGCCACTGCTCTGTTTTCCCTCCCATCTTGACCCTAATCAGCAGTTTAATACTAGAGAGTGTGGAATATCAGGTGGATGCTCCTCCTTGTTCACAGCCCTCCTCTTCCTTGGGCCATAGGACCTCCAGTCACATGAGGATTCAATCAACCCCCATAACCCTCTGCAGTATTGAACCTAAAGGCAAAACCAAGAACACTGAAAAACATTGCATACCCCATATAATATTTAATATTTCTTCCTTTGTCTTCTCCTTACCTGTTTAAATGGCAAACTCTGTGGTTCTCAAGTTTTGTCTGCTGTAAATCACCCAATACATTCATCATGTTAGCAGGGAATAAATAAAACCACTGCATTTGTAATCAAAAAGAGTGCTGAATAACATTCTGGGGGTTTTGATAAAGCAGAAATACACACTTTCCAACCAACTACGGGCTTCACTGGAGTTACAGAATATGTGTTTTGATTTTGTGGCATTCATATCAAGAAGGGGAATAAGAATGGAAGAAGCATAGCATTTCCATTGGTGCCTTAGATCAGAGCTAATGAGTGCTGGGAAGCAGTAATTCTCTTAATCTTGGAAGAAAAATATTTAGTTATAATGGGACCTATCTTGCGGGTGCTGTCTCATTTAGGCCCAGATATCTTGCATTCTCTTGATGACAAGAGTTCAAGTTCATTTTATCAGCAAGAGGTCACCTATCACAACCCAATGGGCTGATATCCATTAGCCTCATTGTGTCACTGCCAACTCCTTGTTGTTCCAGTTTGTCAATAGTGATAGCCTGGGCTGGTTATCTGCCTGCTTTTCCAACAGCAAGTCTTCTATATTGCTCTTGGATTTTCTCCTGAGTCAGAGGCCACTTGTCCTGTCTTTCTGGGAATATTCAGGAAGTCTCTGAGGATTCCGTCAGCTAAAGACCACCCAAACGTTTATGTAATTAATATTCATTTACACAGAGGTAAGTGAATGGGCAAAAGCCTGTTTCCATTGAAATCAGTAGAAAGACTCCATGGCTTCACTGTCAGAGGAGATGGACAGTCAATTCACCATTACTAGCTGTGTGAATAGCCCAGCTCCCCAGGCAGCCCTGGTCCCCAGGCTGGGATGGGAATCATGGTGCAGAGACAGAGGCAGCATATGTAGGTATGTCCTCACTGACCCAGTGCTGCCAGGCTCCTGCCTTCCTATGGCCATTTCCACTGCTCCTCAAGAACTGAACAGTGGAAGTGCAGCAGAAAACTAGTCCTCGACCATCTCTGGGCCCACCTGGCCCCCCATTACCTATTTCCATCCAAGGTGTGATGCTTTGCAGGTTATGGGACATCCCTCCCATGGCAGTGACCAAGCCACAGGGCTGGGGTGCCAGCAAGGACTCTTTTGGCCGTGTGACTTGTGCTCCTGTTCAGTGCCCTGCAGGGTGCTGAGTAGCCTAGGGGTAGGGTCCTGAAGATTTTCTCCCAGATACAGCTCTTCCTCACACAAACTGTCAGTGTTTACAGCCTCATGGCCCCCTGGTCTTTCCCTAATTGCTGGCTTCTCATTATTGGAGGAATGTGTTCCCCTCTTTCTCTCTACCACAGACTGACACAGGAAAGATCCCCTGTGCCCCTTGAAAACAGTGAAAATGGACACCATCCACTTAACTCTCTCAGTTTCTGAGTTTATGTAATACTTCATCACCACACTTAGAGGGCTGAAATTAGCCAGCAGTTATTGTTTGCATTATTACAGGCAGCCCACAGCTAGGGAGTCAGTATGTGGTAGCCAAAGTATGCACTTTGCCACCAATCACAGGTGGTGACAATACAGTGTACACTTCGCTGCCTGCTGTCATCACTCTCAACAAGACATTTCAGTGGTGTTGAGCTTTGAAATCAGATTTCAAGGCGACAAGAGCCCTCAGGATTGTGGAATTTAAAGTCAGTCTTTATCTTCAAAGCAGCCTATACAGCTAATGTGCCATATTTGTGTTTACTCTAGTGCTACATCTGTAATCCTTAAGATTTGCCAAACTGATGGCAAGGTAGCCACAGGGGAAGGGAAAAGGAAAGAGAACAGAGAGATTTAATCAGGGCTATATTTCCAATGTGTTGTCTATTAAAAACAAGTTTGCCTTAGCTACGTGAGGACTGCAACACGGCAGATCTGTCTAGTGCTCTTGTGGCACTGACATGTTGAAAGCCACATCACAGGCACGTCAGTTCCCTGTCTCCACAGGGGAGAGGCTTCTTTCTTCAAATATCCTCTCCTGCTTTTTTCTGTGTTGGTTTTGAAGGCTTTCACCTCTTCTGTTGCTATTTTCAAAGGGTGGGAGGAAAGATAAGGTTACAAGGCAGAGTGGACATGGTTACATGGTCTAGTCCCTGACAAATGTGCAATGGCACATGGAAAACAAGGGAAGGGAAGGGAAGGGAAGGGAAGGGAAGGGA
>VZRH01000535.1:626297-675663 GCA_013397555.1 Urocynchramus pylzowi | reverse complement strand
TTTTTGTGTGTGTGTGTGTGTGTGTTTTTTTGTTTGTTTGTTTGTGGTGTGGTTTTTTTTATTTGTTTGTTTTTATTTTTCTTTTTGGAGTTTTTTCGCAATAAATATTTACCAAAAAAATCCTCACCTATGCTAGAATTTAATTGAAGCCTTCATGCACATTTGTAAAGATGGTATGTGCCAAAATTCCAAAATTCTGGGCACATTTAAAAAAGCTAAAAAAAATCAGATTTTGAAAATAATTAGCTAAATGTCCTTTTCTGGGCATGATGCTAGTGTTCTCCTAAAACATTATCTTAATGTGTGTTCTTATTGACAATATGAGCATCTAGGTACATGATAAGCATACAATCTCAAGGAAGGGAGCAAATAGTGTCTCCATGTGGAGAGGAGATACCTCAGCAGTCATGTGTTAGATGGAAAGCAGTAGGTGCAGGAACAGCAGGGAAGAGATGGATGTCTAGGGAACTGACAGTAAGAGGGCTAAGCACTAAAGAAACCAAAGGAAAAATTGTAGAATAGAGAAAAGGCAAGATGAAAAGGCAGAATAGAGAAACAGAGAGAAAGAGAAAGAGAAAGAGAAAGAGAAAGAGAAAGAGAAAGAGAAAGAGAAAGAGAAAGAGAAAGAGAAAGAGAAAGAAGATAACATAAGGTAAGAAGAAAGTGGAAAGGGAAGAAGAAAAAACATCCTGAGGCTGGGGGTCAAAAGGAAGAGGATAATAGAAGACTAATTTGAGAAAAAAAATAGAAAAGGGGAAAAAATAGTGTAAGGCAGTAAATTGTAAATTAATGTGTTTGATTGTTTGTTTGTTTGTTTGTTTGTCTTCTTTTAAAGTAAACTTAATTCCAGGATGTAAAAGTAAATAAAAAAGCACACAAGTATTTTCTAGGGATGCAAATATATACACTTCTGTATAGTTAGATGCACTTGCACACAAATGGACATCTTGAGCAGCCTATAAAACTGTGCCACAATCCCCTCCAAAAAACCACAACTGTAAACTGTGCATAAGCACACATGGCTGTGGTAAATGGAGCCCAGTTGTGATAGACGGTTCTTGGCTGCTTAAAGATATTGCCCAGACATCTTTCATCCCTTCTAGCCAGCCTGCTACAGCAGGAAAAGCACAAGAAAAAGGACAACAAAGTCCAGAGGCAAATAGTTTGCTCAGAGGTCTTCATGTTGGCATAGGGAGGAGAGAGCAAAAATAGTTGTGGAGTAAGTATTTACTAAACTAGCTACCTGGAAAGAAAAATGAAACAAAGCAGAAGAATGAACAGAGAAACTTTGGGGTGTATAACAAAACTGCCCTTCTATGCTATACACAAAGAAACACAGGAAAAGATTGCTGATAAATCTTTCAGGAAGACATTGCTTTGGGCTGGTACATAGACCCATATATGTAGATATCACTGTAAAAAAAGCCCCAAACCTCCCTTGCCCCAATCTACCATGAAAACAAATGGAGGAGGAGAGAAATAAGGGAAATCAAAGCACTACAAAACCAGACTATTTTTTCCCTTTCTTTTTCTTAGACTTGTGCTTAGCTGAAGCACAAGACAGTTTGCTGATACAATGACTGCAATTCTGTTGCAATTTTTTTCCCTGCTTTAATTTGTGAATATTTTCTTTCAGTTTAGACACTTTGGTCTGAAATTTTCCAGTATGCCCCCTTCACTTATGAAATAAAAAGTTAAATCTTTCTGAGGAAAGGTGTTGAGGCAAAGCTGAAAACTATGCTAAATTAAATTTTTTAAAAGTTGACACATTTTTCCTGTTTCTAAATACTAGGACTTGTACTTATGTGTGCTCCTGAGTTAAGAGTTTAGGTTTCTTTAATAAAAAATGTCCAATGTAGACACTACATTTTAATTTTGTGAACTTTTTGAGTGGTTTTTTTTTTGCTAAAACTCTTGCTGTGGGGATGGGGTATATATCCTCTCTGCCTCCTGAAATTTCTGAATTTCCCCCATCTGATACAGACTCAGAGTCTGCTTTCTGGCAAGTTTCCAGCTGCCAACTGAAGTTCCAGTCAGTAATGGCATTCTCTTAAAAAATGTCAAGTGTAGAAGTTTTATGATGTACTGTATACACATGCTACTAAAAATTTGCAGCAGGGCAAGTCATTTGTAATGAACTTTTTTCACTTGTGAATTATCTGCAGACAGACTGACTTTTTTTCCCCCCTAATCTGATTTATTATTTGCAGTTTGTTTCCAATTTCCACTGGTAATTTTTGATCTGCACTTTTTTCCCTCTTCCATCTTTTAGATTTGAAATTCTGACAATAAAAATTTGAAGTGGGGTTTTTCAGCTGGTTGTTTTGTGACCTGGTTGGATGAGGTAAGTTGTCTAGTTTTGTATTTCTGGTGGATATAGCCTCACTGAAGTTAGATACTAGCTTTTTATATGCCATAAAATTTGCTTCCATCTAAGAAAAGACAAAAAAGCACTACACAGGCTAATCAGGTTTAAAAAGGAGTTTGTGCTTTGTTACAAATACAGACATTTTTTCCTAAATTGTCACAGAGTTAGGGTCTGCTAAAAACAATGGATGCTGATATTTGCTGTGATTGAATCACAGGGACAGATGTCAGAGGAGACGCTGCAGAAAGATCCTGTTTGCTAAAGCAGAGCTACAGCATCACTCACAAAGATGGCCTCTAAACTACTGTGGCTTTTTTTAATGTTTACATATTTTCCTGATCTGTGACAGTGTGGGATGTGGGAACAATCAGTTTCCACTTTTTTGGGAGTGCCTGCTTTTTGGGGGGTCTATCATGGCATCTACACCAGCACCAGGGGTGCAGGACAGCTGTGGGGTGGTCGTTGGCTGGGGATGCAAAAGCAAGGCAGAGACCACGAACGGGGTCCCGTGCTCCTGGATGCCAAGCAAATGTTTAATGTCGAGGCATGTTTTATGTCAATCAAACACATAAACCACTGTTACTGTTACTGGGACTGCATGAGCCCATAAAGATGCACTTTTAAACCTTTAAAAGTAAGGTTCCATAATTACATCTCATAGAACCCTCCAGGTCCCAGGGGTGCCTTTCTGCTTTTAAGATACTCAAGGTGGATGAGGTAAAGGAGGAAAAAAAAACCCTTCCTTAAAGCTCTGAGGGCAGAAAAATGCAAGCGCTCTCCAATTCCATGCACAAGATCTCTCAAGCCTTGATTTATTGGCTTTAATAACTGTGGGATTTCTCTCTGCTTTTGGCTCGAGAAATTGAAGCCATGATGTTTGAGAATGTCTTTCTTCCAGAATAATCTGCTCTAGTGCCAGTCATTGGGGGAAGCCAGCAGCTCACTTTATTCAAGCTACAGGATCCTCTTTCTAAACTACTTTTAAATCTAGCTTGGTGCTGAAGCAGCCCCCTATCACAACAAAAAGTTCTCTTCTGGGCAGCAAAAGGCAAGGCTTTGCCTTACAAAAAGGTTCGAGTGAATCGGCTGTGGTTGGTGTTGTGCAATAGTTTTATGACACTGCCTCTCTTCTTCATGAGCAAGACATCTGAGCTTCAGGCTGCCACACTTACTTTCCTGGAGGCACTGCAGCTCAGCCACCATGCTGGATTTCTTCTGGAAATAATGATGGCTCCTATCAGAGCAATGAATGATAAGAGGAATTCGACATCTGAACTTTGAGGAGGCGTGCAAGCCATGTATTTAAATCAGCTTGATCAAGCTGTTACTGTCCACTGCCTTTTGTCATCCCCCCACCCCAGCAGACACTGCTGCCTTTGAGGCAGAACCCCTCAGTTTCAGTCCTGACCACAGGGCATGGACCTCATCTCCCTGCCAGTCTGGAGGTGGAGGGCAGTGCCCCGAGGCAGCTCCCATCAGCTGATTTCACTCCGCTGCCACATCTCCAGGGCACAGGACCATCCCCAGCAACATGCAAGGTGTTCATCTCTTGCCCACTGGGCTTTGGCAAGATTTCTCCTCTGCTGGGGTCTATTTCCAACTGGACATGCAAAATCCCACTTTGGATTTTTGCATCGACAGTGAAAGGATTTAGAGACAGTGTCAGAAATGTAGGGAGAAAAACATTGACAGTGCAGTACAGTGCAGTCATTGGATAAACTACATTATTTTCCCAAGTATATCTTTAAACTGAAACAAGTCCCAGAGGTCACAGCAGCACTTTTTAAAATTCCCTACCAGCTGTAACTCACAGGGGTCCATGGACCAGCTCCACAGACACAAAGCTTTCCACTGTCTTCTCCAGTGTGATGTGGGCAGGTAGCATTCGTTGGGAATTTCCCAACAAAACACTGTTGTTATAAAATTCCAGGTCATTGGCACCAGTATTTTCATTAAAAGAAAGGTTTCTGAGTTCTGATACTAAAATTTTGAGCAAAACAAGAGAGCACATGGCAAAATAACTTGATTTTCAGGGCCCTCCAACCTGAACTGGATGGAGTTGAGCCTGTAATTTTCCAGTTGAGCCTGTATTTTTCTTAGTACAGGTGAATTTCCAAGGACCAGGCTTGGAAGACAGATGTTAGCTTCTTTCTTATGGGAAAAAAGAGCTAGTGGGTCTGTGTGTTGCAGTCATTATGATTCAATAAACCTAGGCCTCCACAAATCAGAAAACTTTCCTACCCAGTTCTCTAATGAAAATCTTGAAAAACATTGTCTAAAAAAAAGTCTAAATTGCATTTTTTTTCTGTGCAACTGTTTATTTATATGAATAAATATCTGTGAATAAGGGAAACAAGAGGGGGAATTAATTCTGATCTAACTACACATTGTTTTAGGAGCAAAAAAAAAAAAAAATTCAAGAAAAAGCCAGGAAATTACAAGCTGAGGTTCCCGGTTGACAGAACACCTATCATTTGCATCTTGATATGTTTCGTATTTCCCATGACAAAAAGAATTTCCATTTATGAGGATTCTCTTTAACTTTGAATTTCCTGATTTTTGTCAGGATGTGGAACAATTTTAATGCTCTACATGTAATGAGCAGTTTTAATCTCTCAGTTGGTTATTGGAGACTAGCCTAACATTATTTTACACACCCCTACACAATTCCAAGACAGTATTTTCAGGGTTGAAGCACAACTAGAATTTCCTAGCTGGCATTAACACTTTGGCAAAGAGACCTGGGTGCACTGTGCACCTTCTTTTCCCCACGGGAGGGCTCCTTTCTACTTGCCAGGAGGGTTTCCCTGGCCCCTGGCTGCTACAGCCTCCCAGTGTTTATTTGCAGTGTGTGATAATCTAAATTCCTCATGAACACCTTCCATCACTCGCTTGCTGATCCGTGTCCTGTTCCTTTGGCTGAATTATATTTTAAAGTCCCTCCTGGCTTCCCTCAGTCGGGTCTGATGCTGTCTGCTATGAAATGACCCTTGTCCCGAATGACTATCACTCATGTTTGCCCTAAAAAAATACAATGTACCTATAGTGTTAAAGCAAATAAGCCACATGTCATATTAGCAAGTATGTGCAGTTAAAGACCAGCAGAGCAGAAAAGACCCACCTCGTATTGTCTTATGATTCATATTTAAAGATTTCTTCCCTCAGAGGTGGGAACTCAGTCGGACACAGTCTGTGTGGCCCTTTCCCACCAGTCCTGAGTGACCAATAATTAATTTATGCTGAATGTAATTACTCCCTTGTTAACAGTAGTTTTTCTGCACTTTCTCTTGGTTGGCTCTGGAGACGTACATGTTGAGTGTGATGTATGACTCCTGGCACAGAATGAAACCCTAGTCCTGTGAAAAGACATAGATAAAGTGAGGCTGCTCCATTACTCGCTAATGAATTTATAGGCTCACCGCTCTTATCTGAAGTGCAGCAGAGAAAAATTCTTAGAGGCTATTAGTGTAGTCTTGAAATAAAGATATTGGGACTCGGGTTTAGCCATCCTTCTCTGTCCTGTCACTTCAATAGGCACTTCAAAACAACAACAACAAGAAAATGTTTTTAATCTAAAGGCAGGAGAGCAAGACAGACAGCTGCTGCAGCCTGGGCTACACATTTGCCAAGAAACACCAGGGCTGGAAAAGCAAGGAATAATGAAAACACTTGCCACGTGATGACCCGTTAAAGGCACGCGGGCGTGCGCGAGCGGCGCGGTGCAGCGCGGGATGCGCTGCAGATCCCGAGCTGTGGCTGCTGCTGCAGCTATTGTGTTTCAAAGCAGTAGCCATGTTAATGTGGTGCTGGCAGGCAGACGTGAGCCTTTGTGGAAGGTGCTATAATAGCTTCCTAGAAATTAAAGACAGAAGGGGCTGGCGGATCATACACCCTGTCCTCCTAAACGCTGCAGGCTGCTAGGATTCATGGTCATATCTTGTACCACCACCACTTAAGGCAAGCATTTCAACCTTAAAAACATGATCTTGGTGTCAGCAGCGGAAGACATTCAGGATTTGGTGCCTCATGGATGAGAGTGCCTTGTGCCGGTGGGGTACAAAGCAGGTTTACCTAGCTCAGACAATCCTGCTGGACAAAAACTGTGCCCCAGGGGTAAGTAGAAATCCCCCAAGACACAATAAGTCTGGTGTAGAAGAGAAATTCTTCATCAGCTGAAAAGTCAACAGGCTTGGGCTTGCAGACCAGGCACATCAGCAGTGGTGGGAGCTCCATGTGCCCATCAATGATTATCCAGTGGAAGCTGTGTGGAGAGGGAATCAGGAGCTTAGGAGTTGAGCTATTGAAGGGGAGAGGTGAGGGGAAATCCTTCCTGATGTTACCACATGGAAAACTGCACATGTTTTGGCACATGTGTAGGAAGTTTCTTGAAGGCCAATTAAAAAATTACATGTGTCCATAACCAGCTAGCTGTTGTGCAGAAGCCTGTATTTTAAACAATAGGGGGTAACAAAGGCCCTGTTGAAGTCTGCTGGGTAAAATTTGATTTATACCATTTGGCAGACCCTAGAGAGATAACCTGATACTGCCACACCCCGAATGGGGTTGATGAGAAGATCCCTAGGAGGACTGTGGGAGGGTCAGATGACAAGGGCTGTTGGCTTCAATATAAGTTGAAAAGACCAAATGTGAGAAAATATTTACAGCTGAACTCATCAAAGCAAGTACTAAGGGGTTATACAGGAGGCAGCTAGGAACAGTGATGGTCCGAGGCTGGCATTGGCCTGTTGGGGATACTTTGTCTAAGACACTGTGCGAGAAGGCAATAGGTCAAACTGGGATTGTGGCACTGGTCTGCATATCTCCAGCACTGTTCTTTTGGTAATATGGGCAAGCAGGGTCTGAAGAGATGATTTAAAGCCATTTTACCTTCCTGCAGCCAGAAAAGCCATCTCAACTCTACAACTGTATTTTAGAGAGAGTGACCACGAAAGGGTGCTGCCCCGTCTCAGAGGGTCTGATCATGTGGCATGTTGGCCCAGACACACTCACATGGTACAGTGTGAGGGAGACCAGATCTGCACTTCAGATCTGCTCTCCCTCTCTTTCCCTTGTTGCAGACTTCCTCCTAGTTTGTCTTGAAAAAAATAGGATTTGGCTTCTCCACAGCCTGCAGAAGGGGCAGGTTTTCACTGTGGGCTAGTGGGGATGGAGGAGGTGGGTGGTCGGAGGTCTCGGTTGGGGCATCCCAGCAGGGCTGGCAGCCATGGGGCTGCTGTGAGCCTGCCTGGCAGGACACAGCAGACTGCATTTCCCTCCCTTCCTCATGGCCTGGCTTAGTGCACAGGGCTCCTGACCGCAGCCGCGGCTTTTTTTCGTGGAGAACAAAGCCCTTTTTATTTCTTTTTTTTTTTTTTTTTTTTTNTTTTTTTTTTTTTCTTTGGATTTGGCTGTTGGAAAGGAGCTAGAAACTATTTGCACCAGGAAATACAGGCTGAAGAATGAGTGTGTCAGCCCGAGTCCGCTTGGCAGGGCTTCTCTGATTGCCAAAGTGAGGCGGCAGTGCGTTAGGAGGCCTGGTAATTGTCAGTGAAGACAAAATGAATAGCTGTGGATTAATTGAGAGCTTCTACTATTGTTTTTCTAGAAGAAAACTTCTTGCTTCTAGGAAAGAGCTGGGGATGGTGTTTCTGCTCAAGCACACATTTTTCTTGGTTAGACAATCAGCAGGTCTTCTGGGGCTATACAAAAATATATGGAGACTTCCAGAAATGTCCTTTGCCATTGAATTCTCATCAGCACAATGCCAAATATCAGACTGGCCAGTTTGCTTTTGGAGACTATCATAATTACATAGCTTACAATTAAAATGTCTCTTTAATGTAAAACATGAACACACTACTGAACTGGGTGTTTTAGCAAAAAGAGAACTGACTTCATGTTTTGAAGGGAAAAGACTTGCTGTAATGGATTGCCTCTGGTGGGCAAGGAATTACAAAGCACCTCCTGGAAGGTAGTGGCAAACACAGGTAAAACAGGGTAAAGCCCACCTGCTCCCCAAAATCGGATTTAAGATTTTGCATCATGTAAAGCAGAGATCACAATGAATCAGCTTTAAAGCAAGGCAAATCCTCCTTCACTGATAATGAAGGCCTCTGCCAGGAGAATTCTGTCTGAAAGCAAAAATCCATTTTGCACAGCCAAGAACCCCTGTACTGCTGGCAGCAAAAGGTTTTGGCATCAAGGTCCTGAAATGGGGGCAGCTATCTACATTATAGGGTTTGACAAAAGAGAGGCAGTATATATTTTAAATTATTTTATGCAGGCAGCTTTCATTTCTGAATCTTTATATAATTTTATGTTTGTAATACTGCAGTTTCTGCTGTGCAACTGCTTAGGGAGAAGAAATGGTTCATTTAGGTAACATGGGAACTCTTTTGGCATTGCTCAACATTTACATCTAACCTGAATGTGCAAGATTTTTTTTTAAGCATTAAATCTTGCAAGAGGAAGGAAAAGAAAGAAGAAAAGTTTTCCTTTTCACACCACACCAGATCTAGTTGAGACTGGATACATGGAGTAAATACCAAGAGTGAAATTCTAGCCCCATTGAAGTTAATGGCAAAATTCCCATTGACTTCAGCTGGGCCAGGATTTCACCCTTTGAGTATTTCCAGCTCAACCAGAAGCAGGAAATACTGGAAAGCTCTTGACAGAGCCTGTTCTCATGATATTTCCAGTCCAGATTTTCAGGCCTTCTTACTCTGCAGTGTTTTGATCACACAGTAAAATAAGAAGGGTGTTGGGAATATGCTGTGCTAGAAATACTTCCGAAGGTAAATGTAGAAGTAGAGATGAGATTGAAATTAAAAGAGGAAAAGGATGAATGAGGTGACATCATGTAGAATGTGATATAGTGAGTTTTGGGTTGACTTTATTAGCTCACTATTACATAACAGAATGGTTGTAACGTTCTGTGGAAATGA
Organism: Urocynchramus pylzowi; assembly: GCA_013397555.1. NCBI lineage: Eukaryota > Metazoa > Chordata > Aves > Passeriformes > Fringillidae > Urocynchramus > Urocynchramus pylzowi. The sequence continues at coordinate 666,351 of VZRH01000535.1, read as the reverse complement.
CATATGAGCTGGTATACTACATTTATATAATTTTCACTGAACATAACTCCTGCACAATGTGGAAATCAGATCTTTATCCCAAGTCGCACTGTTGTGCTGTAGCTGCACACAATGCTTTCCCAGAGCTCCTCAGTGCTTCTGTTACAAAATGCCTCAGGAAGGACAAAAGCTGCAGAATACAGTAGTCTTTCATGTACAGGTAATTAAAAGGAAATACAATTGCTCTGACCTGAAGGCTTTGGGCAGGAAAGGGGCTCTCTCTGCCACCATCTGTTGGTGAGTAGGGGAAAGAAAGAGTGTTGAATGTTGTCATCTGAGAGCTCCCATCACCCCAGCTGCACAGATGCTCCCCAGGAAAAAAGTTTTCTCCTTTTAGCTGCAATATCACAAAGGCAACGTGGCAACACAGAGACTGCATCTGCATGCATCCCTACCCAGAATTCCCCTGTGTGTTTCAGAGGATTGTCTCACACCAGTACAAACAGTGTGTCAGCCCATCAGTGAAAGGAGCAGGAAAGAGTTAAAAGAAAGATGCCCAGAGCAATGTTTGGCTTCAGGTGTGCCTCCCCAAGGGAGCACCCAGCAAAACTTCCTAGTGTCCCAATATGAACCCAGTCTCTACCTGCCATGGTGTTTCTCTTTGACAAGCTTTGCTGCCTTTCTCATGGTTTTCCTAAAACCAGACGTTATGAATTGCCTGCTTGACTCAAGTTTTCATCTGTGTTCCCACAGGCCACAATCCACCCTGAGTGCTATTCTCACTTTCTGCTCGGAAGGGTGGCTCCAGGATTCATGTTTCTCTTTCCCTCTCCCATCTTGCCCTCACTCTACAAACTCTAATTTCTGCAAGGAACTTGCCTTTGGGAGGGAAGCATTGTCTCTATCTAATCACAGGGCTAGTTTTTACAGGAGAATAGTTAGTTCAGGGGTCTTTGGATATTCTAAGTGTCCATAATGTCCCTCATGTTCCCATTAATTTTCAATAAATGCCATGTTCCAAAAATATCCATCTGCCAGATAACTTCCTCCTAATTATCCACCAAACACAGGCAAAACCAGTATGCCAGGGTTAGTCTCAGGCAAACTTGGGAAGCATTCCCTAGGCATGGGTATTATGTCTGTCAGAGCTCACATCAGGATTTTGTCCTTCACTAGGCACTGAGAGCAGCCACAGTGGATCTTACCGGCTAAAGAAAAGGCATTGATGGTGAAGCACATTTTGTCATTTATTGAGTTACTTCTTTTCCAACACCAGTAATTGATATAATTTCTAGAACATTCAGTCCTGATTTAAAGATATGAAAATACAGACTCTCCCCGATCTTAGTAAGTATTTTCTGAACAAAAATTGTGAAAAGGCAAATTTTTTTTCCAGTTTTCATTTGCCTGTCTTTCAAGCTTCCAGAAATTTGTTCTGGCCATGCCTTTTTTTGGTTCTTTAGTAGGTGGAGTGTAAGTAAACCACCGGTTTCTCCTGGTGAATGTATTACCCAGTGTAATCAACTGGCTTCTCAGTCTTCTTCTTGATAACTTAAACAGATTGAATTCTTTGAGTGCTTCAGTGTGGGGTGCTTTCTTCAGTCTCTGAATCATTTTTACGGCTCTCTTCTGCACCTTCTCCAGTTTTTCAATATCCTTTTTTATAATGTGAACATCAGCAGCCTGTACGGTGCTGGAGTATCTGATTAATAGGCTGTAGATAAATTTCTTGGTCTGTTTTTTGAAGCCTACACTGAGTTCCCTTTTACCTCCAGTAAAATCTTTGCCATTCCCCTCACAGGCAGGAGGCTGATCTGCATGATCTGTGGCAGGCAGGGGCAAATGTGCCCTGCCTTCAGTGTGATGCAGCCAGCTGTGGGCTGTCTCAAACCCAGCCAGGGAGTAGACTCAGGGAGCACAGAAATATGCTCATAAGCCTGGCTAGAGGTTGCTCCTATTAGCTTGGGCTCAGCTCCAGGCTAACCTGGTGACACAGTTTTAGCAGAGCATAGAGAGAGCAAGTTCCTGCCTGGCAGAAGGGTATGGAGAGGTTCTTAGGGGTTTTTTTGTCCTAATACTGAGGGCAGAGACTATAATCTATTAAGGTATTTAGTGGTGAAGGTATTTAGAAAAAAAATCTAAGGAAAGCTATTTAAAGTGACTAGAAATGTTAGGTGAATAAGCTTATTTCTCTTTAAAAGGATGCCAGGTTTATTGCTGCTGACAGCACCTGGCAAAACTCTTACAAAACTGCATAACGTGAGTGGAACTCCCTGATTTTGTTAGATTTTTGTTGGTAGAAGGCTTGCATAAAAGGATTTGTGACTCTCTAGGTTCAGACTACACATTTACTTTTTTAACAGAGCAGGATGACATAAGTGCCTATTTCAAAGAAATCCTGCCATGCTTTTCATTGCTAGAATAGCCTTTAGTTTTTTTCATGTAGCTGCAACTTAAAAAAAAAAAAAGAGGAAGAAATGATAGCAGCTATTCTTCATAAAAGGTACAACCTGTGAGAGAACAATACAACCCATATGTGAGAGAACAGTTCACAGGGCTGTCAGAAAAAACATGTGAAAAAGTCTGTTTTTAGACAGCACAGTTAGAGATGACCAAGGTACCTGGAGAGCAGATCCCTTTTCCAGGGTGCTGGGCAGAGATGGCCTTGGGTTGTTGCTGTGCCCATCCCTCTTGGGATGGCCATGGCACAGCAGCCAAGGAAGAGCCACACCTGTAATGACAGTGGCCCCTCAGACCTCATCTGCCACACCTGCTGCTGCAGACTGTAGGATGAATTTAGAGGGCCCTGAGAGGAGACAAGGAAATGAAGCAAGACAAAAAGTGCTTTAGCCTCCCACAATAGGGTGAATAGTGGTTCTGATTATGCTGATAAGAGTCAGGAGTCTGAGGAGAGCAGACTCACCCTAGGAATAACTGAAGGAGAAAAAAGGACATGTATGGACATGGTGGGGCAAAAGGAAGAGCAGGGAGCTTAAACACAGAAAGGTGTCCTCCAAGAACTGGAGAGGCCTGAGGCAGCAGTGGGCTGCTGTGTTAGTGTTTCTTGTTAAAAAGATTTGAGGGAGGAGCATGCCTGCCCACCCTTACAGCCTGAAGTCTGTGGCTCTGAGGAGTCAAGCTGACTTACATCCACTGCATGCCAACTCTAGGGGTAAAAGAAGGAAGGTGCTCCTTTCCTCTGACTCAAAAATATACAGTAGGCAAGAGTGTGCTTTAAAATACAACCACAAACTGTGATAAAAACAGCCCAAAGCCAAGACCAAACTTTTTTGGACGTGGAAGCCTCTATTAACATAAGAGATGAAAACCAGAATCTCATCTGGTCAATCTATCCCCCATTAAAAGCCAGTTTCAGGAAACCCAAGTACTCCCCCTCACTGGGAGGGCTTGGGCTCAACCTGCCTGGATTAAGAATGCAGCTATCAGCTCAGGAGATGAAGATTGATGTGCTTCTGATCCTAGATGCAGGGTTTAATATGAGGGCAATTTCTGTGGGCAAGCCAGATGCTCGGTCGACACTGAATGAGAGAGAGCTCAGGAATAGCTCTGCCTCTGCTGTGCTTTTCCACTGCAGGACCACTACAGATGGAGTTTCTCCTTCAGTGCACTCCCAGATAATTTGCTGGTTTTGTCCAGTCCTCCTTAGTTAATAATTCATTTTCCTCTCAGAAATTTCCTTGTACGTGTTTGTTGCATCTAAACACATTCCTGAAAATGTCTACTTTCCTGGTGTAGAAAAGTGTGAGAGTATTGGATATGGGACTTAGTTTGTTAAAGTGAGCCACAATCAAGGTATTGATGTAGGATGCTTGAACTCTTGCTTGTGAATGATGATGGGGGATATAATTTTGGTTTTGATGCATATAAACACAAGCACATCTGTATGCACAACCTGTGGTCATTTGCAACGAGTTTTTTACTCATTTACTCATTTTAGCTCCCCTCATTCTTCATTCAGGTGAAGAGGGATCTGTCTCTGCTATGACTATCACTCAATAAATGAGGCAGAGGCCTTGCACAGAGCAGCTTTTAGAGTTTGGGATTGGTGTGCCATGTGGAGCCTCAAAGATGTTTGTTGAGTAGGGAATTTTGGAGCAAAACTTCATGCAACTAAACCACAGTTGTTACAAAAAACCTCATTGGGTTTAGATAACAGAAGCTCTCTTTCAAATCTAGGTTGCTTGGTCTTTTAGAAAGTTGTTTAAACAGTCTTTTTCTGGATGGACTTTAAGAAGTCCATATTTGTTAGGGAATTAGTCAATTTGTTAATTTTGGTTGCATTGTATTTCAGAAGAAGATAGATTGAGAGGCTTTTAATGCACCTGATCTGATTAAGAAACAAAATTCAAAAACCTCATGGGAGGTAGGTAGAACATTTCTCTATCAAAAATTCATAATCTCTAGACAGATTCAAAACTGTTTTTCTTTTTTGAAAGGTTTTTATTTTAATACTTTCTATCAAACTTTGAAAATATTTTTCTGTCTTAATACCTTTAATTAATTTAAGAAGAAAATTTTATTAATCTCTTAGGAGAACTATCGTATTTTCTGACAACTTCCGCAGTTTGAAAACAGAAACTAAACTCTTCTATTCTAAAGGAAAGGGATTCTGCCAAATCTTCCCTCCCCTCCCCCCTTTTTTTTTGTATCAACAGTCTCAAGGTTTGACTTGGATAGCTCTTTTTTATTATTTTTCTGAAAGAGGCCAGATATTTTTTCCAAAAACATATGCATTGCTACTAATAGTTTGGCTTTCATGCAGCAGGATTTTTCAATAAAAATACCTGAATTATTCCAACAACTATTAAGGATATTTATTTGCCTCCAATTCTCCTTCATCTCTTGAACAAAAAGCTTTCAAGACTTTTTTAATGCAGAATGAGTTCACAGCTGGCCTCCTCCTGCTGTTTGTTTTTAAGAAATAATGCGTGAATATTGTATTATTTGTAAGTTCATAATGCTCAGATTATGGCTGGTACAGATTAGTGCCATCACTAAAATTGGCAGCATGCTCTTACCCAAGCTAAGCAACTCAGTGAGTCCTGCAGAGAGACATGTGAAGTTACATGGAGCTGGGGCTTTCTAGATTTCTGCTAAGCTTTGCACTTCTTTAATTTCATCATCATCTGGGGAAAAAAAATAGTTCTGTTTAGGAAGCTGTGGCATGATCGAGCTACCTTATAGAAAATGTGATGATTGAACCTGGAGGCAAACATGGCAGCTGAAAAAAGGGTTCTGTGCTTTTGTTTGTTTCTACTTTATTTTAAGATTTTTTTGTAAAAAGGAAGACTTCAAGGTCCTGATTTACAAGGATGACATGTCTATGCAATAGCAGTAATTACAGCTGGAAAAAGTAATTTATCAGCTTAGCTCCAGAAAGGCTTGATTTTCCTCCTCTTTCTCATCTGGTTCCCCCTTCAAACTTGATGCCTTTCCAGGGCAGACCATTTTTTTGTCTTTTATTATAAATATTCTACATTCTTTTTTTTTTTACTTTTCAAGGACATGTGTTGCCTTAGAAGTTTGTGTCACCAGTCAAAATAATGCCATCGCTTCTGAAAATATTTTCATTTTCTGACATGTACGGAGGTGCCACAAAGCAGTGCTGACAACTTCATCTCTTGCATTCCACAAATCTTATCAAGATATATCATCAGAAAACCGCACGGGCTATATCTGGGCTCTGACAAACCTGAAACATGGCCTGCCAGCCACAGATAAGGCTTGAAATGTTGGTCAGTGAAAAGGTGATAACAGCAACAAGGATCAAATGCATGTACAACTTCACCTTTAGACAGCTGTGGGTTTTGGCTGAGTCACAACGCCGGAGAAATCTTTGCTCTGCCTTCGCCGATGCCCCGACATCTGCGTGCTGCAGGTCAGACACACAGCGTGGCCACAACTTGGGCCAGGGGTGGCCCACATTTTGGGAGAAGCCCTTAGCAAATGTAAACCTCATGGGTCACGAGGAGCGCCGAAAAGCTCCACTGAAAGCCTGGCGCTTTGTTCGAGGGATCAAAAGGATTGTGGTGCTTTGTTCTTCCAAACGTGGAGAAAAATTGCAAAATGCCGCAACAGAAATAATAAATGCATCCCATTCCTTCCCCCTGAAAACCTCCTACAGGAGGTCTTGCCACCTTTTTTAGTCCTCAGAGGAAAAATGCGAAACAAAAATAAAACTACTCAAAACGATTCCACAAAACAGTAAACTGGCTCTGTACTTATTTTTGGTTAATCTCGGGATTTAAACATATCACTATTATCGTAAAAAAAATGGAGTTCTTAAAAAAGAATTTATAATCATTTGCTTAATGGTGCTTTCCCCATGCCATCCGTTTCCAAACAAAGCTTAGTTTATGGCTATCATAAGAGATTATGTTCCCTTACAGTTGCAGTATTTCTTCTATAATGATTTATTTTAAAGGGCTTCACCATGATAGCTCTCCAACTTTGTTCCTTCCTGTATATCACTGTTCAGGGTCAAAAGCTGGAAAAAGGGCTGGTCCCAGAGGCCTAACATATTTCACCAGTGGAGACTCTGGCTTTTCACTTCTCCTTCTCTCCTCATCACTTTATGCTTAAAGAATAACAGATGTGGAAACATTTAGAAAAGAACTAATTGAATTTCACATAACACAATTTAGCATTGTTTGAGGAAGTACCTAAATCAACAGCACATTTTCTGAAAGGCCCAGCGTTGCCTAATTAGAACACCAAACGTGTGACTAATTGGCCACACTTACACCAAAGGCTCTGGCGCAGATGAACGGCTGCCTATTCATCTTAGCTAAACTTAGGCCAGCGGTTTGGCTGTGAGGTAACTGTGGTTGTTTTAAATGAGCTGTGCCAAACATAACGGGGAAATTCAGCCATGGTAGGAGAACAAATCCATGTAAGAGCAGAGGAGTAATCAGGACGCTTACGCTCCGGCAGCACCCGGAGGATTACCAGGAGATTATCAGCACATAAATTATTGGATTCTTTGTGCTCTGTAATTGGGAAACTTAATAGCCTGCTCTTTATCATGTCTACTCCATTGTCTTTAAAAGCTCAGCATCTAATTAAAAAGTAAACTGATATTATCAGGAAAGGCTCCACTCTGCCCAGCTCTTGCCACTGCTGGGTCTGTTTTTTGCATGCAACAGGATGCTTTCTTTTCTTCCTTCTCTTCCTTATTTCTTTCAATTTTTCTTCTTTTTTTTCTCTTTTCTTTTCTTTTCTTTTCTTTTCTTTTCTTTTCTTTTCTTTTCTTTTCTTTTCTTTTCTTTTCTTTTCTTTTCTTTTCTTTTCTTTTCTTTTCTTTTCTTTTCTTTTCTTTTCTTTTCTTTTCTTTTCTTTTCCTCCTCCCCTCCCTCCTTTCCACATTCCTTCCTTCCTTCCTTCTATTTTTATTTCCTTGGAAGATCCAGCCACCTTAAAGAAATGAAGATCACTGTGCTAAACTGTTTCCTACTGGAACATGGCATTGGTGCTGTGAGGATGCCTGGTTATGCATGTTGTTTTTTAATTGTTTCCTATAAAACAAGGCATCAGCTTGAAAACACACACAAAAACCATGGGATTTGGGGAATAGGATTAGATGGTTTCACCCATACCTGCTAACACCCCAAATTTTAGGTAGGATCACTGGATGTTGTATAAACAGGTTCTGAGCAATCCAGAACTCCAAGATTATTACTTGTTTTGTTTTGTTTTGTTTTTTCTTTATTTAACCATTACCACAACCTCCTCACCTCTACACCTTCTGGCAACTCTGAAAGATGGCTCCTCTTCCCCAGCACTATACCCCTGCAGCCTCCTGTCTGTGGTCCTGGTCATGTTCTTGTGGTGCCTGGCATGGGGGCAAAGCTTCCCCCACACATAATCCCCATCCTGCAAGCAGCTGAGGGCTTTTAGCCATGTGCTGGAGAGCAGCCAGGGAGATGCAGCTGGGACCCCCTGCCCAGCCCTGTTGCCTCAGTTTACCCTCTGCAGTGCAGCCTGCCCTGGACACACAAGCTGGCTCTGCTGATCCCAAATACTGGGGGGAAAGACAGGGCCTGAACGGAGCACTTGGTGGGGAGGTGCAAGAGGCAGCTGCATGTTTTGTTTGCCTGAAGGCCTGGAAGAGCTCCTGTGGCCTGCAAAGCCCCTCTTCACAGTACTCATACACTCTACTGGTTTGAAGGAAATTTATTTCCTCAACTTGTACATCACATTAAAAAAAGGAGTAGAGCTGCTGAGTTTGCAAAGCTCTTTGTTTAGCATTTTTTGAGTGGTAATTTGTGGATTGCTGCTGATGGGAAAGCTGCTCTAGAAAATCTGAAGCTTCCAGAAAAAGATGGAAGAAATATTGTGCAAAATGATGGAAGTTTCAGATGAGTGCAATAGCTCTCTTGCTCTGAAACCCTACCTGCATTTCTTAGCTGTCTGCTTTTTTTCTTGATGGGGTTCCTTTGCCACGCCCCTCTCTCTCCCTCACAGAATCTTAAGGACAGATATTGTGCTTTCACATAAACTTGTTGTGTAACAAAGGTGAAAAGAGCACCAGAATGTCAGCACATGTTGCAGTGGACAAGCTGCCATCCAGCTCCCACCATGAGGCTCTAGGCAGCCTTGGCCCCCCTAGCAGAGTCTGAGAAGCTCAGAGAGGAGAGGGGCAGCCTCTGCCTGCCTCCTACAAACAAAGCCTGTCCAGAGAAAATGGTTTTCCCTGAGAAGAAATAACTGCAGATTGACACGGGAGGGAGGAGAGAGACTGATTCTGAGTTAGGCCAAGATCATTTCTGGGGTAGGGGTCCCTTTTTTTATTCCCTGTCTTCAGAAGAATTACTTGGCTGGCATAACTAGTTTAAGTGTGTGTCACCTAAAGCAAAAAATTATGGAAATGAAAATTTAATAGGCCACTTAATTAGGAAAGAAATTTAAGAAACCATTGAAACCATTGTTCTGCCCATATCTAGGTAATCAGCATGTAAACATTGGCTTAAAGTCCTTCTATATCAGGCCTTTACTACTACTTGCAGGTAGCAAGGGAATTTTTAAAATTTTTCACCTCAACCTTTCCTGGAAGTAGTTAATCCTTTTATTTTTATGTCTCATCCATCATGGACATGAAAATCAGAAGCCTTCTTCCTCTTTGCAGTGGTGCTTTACATATTTGAAAATCATTAGCATGTCCTTTCTTCACAGGACTAAACAACTCCATTCATTCATCTTTCTTTAGAGGTCATGTTTTTTCTAGTCCTCTGGTCAGCCCCTTTGCTTTCTTCCCTACTCCCATGCCGTGCAACTATGATCTTTCAGTCTGTCAGCAGTGTCAAAGACTGGAGAACTCAACCCACCCAAAGATTCTGAGAGTGTGAGCCCACAGGTGCCCAATTAGTATCAAAGAGTGAGCCCCAAAATGACCTTTAATGATGATGATGAAAATTATTTGTCTTCAGGATGCTTGAAGCAGAACCTTTTTAAAAAAAATATGTATCTAGTCATTTTTTGTTGCTCATATTTTCAGCTGAAAGCAAAAATTTGACTCCACCTACTAACATAATTAATTAATAAAATCAGTCTTTGATAAAATCTGTCAGATAATTAAAGGCATGATATAAATACATATTTGTGTATGTGTGTACTCACATATGAGTCTGTATATATAGCAAAGCTGCAGTGCTTAAAAATAAACCCCAATCTGCTTGTTTCAGTCATATGGACTAGTTTTTCTGTTAGTTCTCTGTGATAATTTGCTTACCACAAATTTTTCCCAGTTTATGTTGGAAGAAAGTGATGAAATGTTCAAAGCATGCACAGCAGCAAGAACCAGTTGCACCAACTTTCATTTCAATTCTACATGATAAGAGCAACCTAATAACTGAAAACTGGAGGGAAACAGAATACAGAAGCAGTTAATTTTGAGTACCTGAATTAGTAGATAACAAAACAGTGTTAAAAGCTACAAGGAAATTGACCTGATACTTTCTTATTAAATGCTCACAGGTATTAAATATATCCATGACAGTGCTCTCCCTTGATCCCCAGGCAAGTGATCCCCCATAGGAGGGGTCACTTAATGTGCATTACGTGTATTATCCATCACTCCTGAGCTCTGCAATCACTTGAGCTCATACCAGGCAGTCACAACAAAACTGCCCAAAGCAGAGCAAAGGAAAGCCACTTCCTCAGTCATACTTTGGGCATACTTGCCCTGTCTGTAGCTGACAAAGGGTGGACCATTGCTCCAAGACCTGGAAAGATTTCAGTGGTGTTGGAAAGAATGGAAAAATGGAAAATTGCCTTCTTTTATGAACATGGCCTCTCTCAATTGATGCCAACTCATAAAATATCTTTTAATTATAATGATTGATTACTCCCTTGGTGAATCTTCACTCAGGTTTGGAGCACAGTAGCTTGTTTACACATCATACAGCTTGTTCCTAACAATACTTGAAGAGAAACTTGTTCAGGCATACCAGTCCCCTTCCAGTCCTCTGCCAACCTCCAGTCCTGTAATGTTGCCCAGTGCTTTGGGTACACTCAAAACCAGCTTCCAAAACCAGGAAAGATGCCCATGGTGTGCATACCAATTCTGCTTCTGCCCCTCCAGAATTAGATAAATTACTCCACCAACTTATCTTCTTGGTTCAAATATTGTGTCTAAATGTGTATGTATTGCACAAATCTATCTATCACTTTCTATCACTTAGAATTTGAAACAAAACCTTCTCTTTTTGAATACAGGGTGGGTGGTTTTCATCTTTATTTTAAGCCAGAAAAAATCTTTTTATTTTTAATCACTTGTAGCTGATTTAAACACTTGCTGCTGTTGTTTATAGATGCTTATATATGGGAACCAGACATGCTGTACTGACTCTTGTCCCTCATTTGAGACAACTGAAGCCCTATGCTTAAATGTAGATAGTCACTGTGAGCCGGCACTAAAAAGCTGAGTGCCATATTTACTTGGTTAGTGCTCGTGATTCACCTTTGATCCTTGCCCCCAGAAGAGAGAGAACATCCATTATGTATTGGTGTCTAAAACCATTTGTAATTAATTGTCAGCTGCCAGTCACAGTCGTGCAGTTTTGCTGTTGTTTCTATTTAAGCACAGTCTTTAGTCAGTACAGCATTTTGAAAAAATCATGTGTTGCATGTCTTGAACTGGCCTCCCCAAGCTAGGCATTTTGCAAATGTGAACATTTCACCCTGTGCCTCAGCTTCTCTGCTGTAAAATGCAGCTAATTAAAGGCCATGAATATTCATTTCAGAGGTTCACTGTTAAGACAAACTATTTTGTGTTAACGAGGATGGGAAGGAAGGCAATGCCACAAAAAAAGCTCATGAAGAAATGAATAATGCTGCATCCCGTGCCAAGCATAGAACATTAATTTTCATCGAACTGCACATCGTATTGTGTAGCTAAATCCAAGACACAGACCTAATTAAACTTTTATAACTGTTAGGGTGGAAAAGGACTATGTAGCACCCACTGAACAGCAAAGAGAAGAGATAAGAGTGAAGCAGAGAGAAGGGAACTTGGGACATCGAACAATATGCAGGACTTCAGTCCTTCCTAAACTTCCACCGCAGAGGAGCTGAAGTTAAACACCATGCACCCAATCAGGAACAGTGTCTCTTTATATAGAATATCATTACAATATATATATAATAATATATAACTCGTTGTCATAGCACACTGTAGATACAAAATTTTTCCTGGGTTCAAAAAGGAATTAGACTTGTTAATGGTAAAGGAATCCCCATGAAAAATCAGTCACAGAGAACTGGAAGCTGGTATACTGCTGTTGTGGTTTTAAGCCCAGCTGGTGATGAAACACCATACAGCCACTCACTCAATCTCCCCTTTATTTTCCTTAACCCTAGTGGAATGGGGAGGAGAATCAAAGTATAACTCCTATGTTGAGATAAGACCAGTTTAATAATTGAAAATAAAGTAAAATACCATATTAATGGTAAATAATAGTAATAATAATAATAATAATAATATTATTATCCTTCTGGGTAACTCCCCCCAGTTTATATACGGGGCATGATATTCTGGGGTGTGGAATATCTGTTTGGTCAGCTCAGGTCACCTCCCCCATCTGTGTTCCCTCCCAGTTTTGGGGTTGTTTTGAGTACCTCCTCATTAGCAGAACACACGACAAAGAAAGAAAGTCCTTGACTTTGGATTAATACAGCTTAGAAAGAAAACCAAAGCATCAATACCATTCTTGTTCAAATCCAAGACATAGCATTGGAACAGCTACTGAGCAGAAATTAACTATACTTTAGCTGAAATCAGGAGAACTAGTGAAAATGTCATTACATACACCCATCCTGTTGGTACATCCTGCTTTGTGTATCTCCCCATGGTCCCCACCAGAAACAAAAAGCTGAGACAGAGGGAGCTCTGTCCAAATGTTGATATTATCATTCTTAGAAACATAAAATCATTTAGGTTGCAAAAGACCACTAAGATCATTGAGTCCAACTGTTAGGCTGGCACTGCCAAGTCCACCACTAAACCATGGCCCTAAGAGACAAGTGCACATCTTTTAAACACCTCCAGGAACAGTTACTCAGTAACTTCCCTGGTGAGCCTTTTATAATGCTTGACAACACTTTCAGTGAAAAAAATTTTCCTGATATCCATTCTAAACCTCCCCTCAAGTGCAACTTGAGGCCATTTGCTCTTGCTGAATCACTGGTTGCCTGAGAGAAGAGACCAACCTCCCCCTGGCTACAAGCTCCTTTCAGGTAGTTGTACAGAATAAGGCTCCCCTCTGAGCCTCCTTTTCTCCAAGCTCCCTCAGCCACTCTTCTTAAGACTTGTGATCCAGACCCTTCACCAGCTTTGTTGCCCTTCTCTGGACTCACTCCAGCTCAATGTCTGTCTTGTAGTGAGGGGCCCAGAACTGGACACAGCACCCGAGGTACAGGGGGATGGTCCCTGTCCTGGTCCTGCTGGCCACATCAGGATGCCATTGGCCTTCTTGACTACCTGGACACACCCTGGCTCATGTTCAGCCACTGCCAATCAGCACCCCAAGGCAGCTTTCTTTTCTTTTTAGCAGGTTTCTATCCACTGTCCCCCCAGCCCTGTAGCTCTGCATGGGGCTGTTGTGGCCCAGCAGTTCATAGGTACTGTTTATAGCATTACAAGTGCATCTCAGTGGATTCTGGGATGCTTGGAAAAGGAATAGCAGGTTTTTTTCTGTATTAGTCACAGCAAAGGCATCTTTATAGCCCCTGTGCACAAGTCATCATGTAGTTCTTGAGGGAGATTTTATGAGCAGAGCTCATTTCCATTTTAGAACAAATAGGCTCGGTTTTTTGCTATGCCCTACTGACATGATGAAGAGGATGTGAATAGCTGCTCCTTTCAAATGGCATGAAAGCAGTTTCATTTGAATAGACAGAACCAATCCACTTGCAGTGCAGACTGTGCCCTACTCTTGTTCCTGAAGTGGAGATATTGAAAATGCAGAGCTCCTGCTCCATAACGTGTGTAATGTGAACCAATTGGATTTGTCTTCACTAGCAGGAGGAGATTTCAGCAACATGTCTAAACTTAGAGGAGGAAAGCATTGTAAATTTAGCTATTGTTGCTATGTAATTATCCACAATATATTTTTGTTCATTCTAAAAATGGCATATTGAAAAACATTTCGTATTTTTTCAATAAACTACAAGTGCTTTTAGATATCTACTACCCACTTTGAGCTTCTCCCAGAAGAATTTCCTGCAGTAAAGAGAACAGATGCTACACCCAGAATGATTATCTCTTGTGAACATGTATTTCATGGGCAGCACCTACTATACACTTGATAGAATCTCTTGTCCACATTCCTGTTCTATAAAGTAACCAAAGTCTTAAGATGCATAGGGTTGGACGTGCATGAGGTCAGTTAAAAAATGCTCCAGGCTCGTGAACTTTGAGACTGAAGATCAGTTTGGCTTGCACCAGGAAACAAAGCACATGATGGTTGGCAACCTGAGGCCAATATTTGCAGCAATTAGAACAGGATGCTTTTCATCTGCTGCTGAAAATGCCAATACCTTTCCCAGTGTCCAGCCTGCTGACATAAGAGATTTCAATACCCATTTTTTTTCCTACAGCAATTGAAGATTAGAACTGATTTATGAAACAAACTTGCCTTTTTCTTCTTTTTTTACTCATTTTTCATATTCATTGTTGCTCACACTTAACCTTTTGACTCTAATTCCTTAATCTGCATGATGCACACAGAGGCTTTGTTCTTTCTGACAAGTCTTATCATTTTTTATCTCTGTCATCTATTTTTTCAGCCATTAGCTGGTCTCAGGCTCTCTATATCTATAATCTGTTTACATTCTTCTTCATTATTTAGTGTTAGTGTAATTCTTCAGCAATCTTTCTCTAGAGCTAAGGTTTTTTTCCTGTCCTTTGCTTCTTCTGGGCCAAATTTCTGTGACAAGAAGCCTCCAAACCTATCTGAGGATCGAGACAAGCTAGACATGTAATAGTGACTGTGTGCTAAAGCTCGGGCTCATGCTCTAATGTAATGTAATTTACTAGTGTGGACATGGCCTGTCTGTGAGTTTCTGAGCCTGTGCCTGAATTCTTCCTGCAGTTTACTTCAGGGAAAAGTAATCTAGAAATTAATATTAGCGATCCAGCAATCAGGGGTAACTCTGTTGTAATGGATGTTGTAATAAATATGTTTAAAGTTGAGTTTGGATTGCTCAGAGGTTTTTAAAAGTTATTTATTTTGACCCAAATTTGTTTGGACTTTATTTATATGTGTAGTGTCCCTTGGCACCGTGCTCAATAAAAACCATAAAAGAGATGTTGGCAAATATTACATCCTTCAATTATTATCACCTGTAACTTTTGAGGCAATAATGAAAATATTAAATGTTTGGCCTAAACTTCTGAAATTCCCTTGGCAGTTCACTGCATGTCTCCTCCAGCAGTGTTGCAATGTGCATTGAATGACATCCAACAGATGATGTTAAAAAGACATCAAGATCAGAAGATATTCATTCCTTCTAAACGCCCACATGACTGTAAACTGCTCACTTCATTAATCAACATTTTGGGTTTCTAAAATGTCTTTTCTGTGTGAAATCTTAGGCCATTTTTCCTCCTTAGTGTTCAAATTCAAACATTTTCTGGAAATGCGAACCCATTACAAATATAATCTGATTTTCACCCTGACCCCAAAGGACAGAAGGACAAAAATAAATAAATAAAACTCAAATCCATTCCATAGCTATGAAATGGAGGCACACAAAGACCAAAAGAAAATGTATCCGCTAATTTGGGGTGTCGTCTGTTTTACGTTGCTGCAAATCAGGTCCCTGGACAAGCAGCAAGCCAACTATATCTCATTACAGCTTGTCTATGAAGGCCTTTTTCCTGAAAAGGACATAGGATAAATTTGTGGTAGAATAACTATTCCAAAATAGTTTTATGAATAAGTAACTGTGGGCACCCATGCAGTAAGAGGTGGATTTAAGCAGGCCAGGGTGGAGGTGCATGTGCTGGGGCTGGGACAGAGCCTGGCTGCTGGGGACATGATCCTGCCTGGTCTCTTTTTGGATGCACAGCCCTCTTCTCTGCACAGCATCCAGCACTGGCTCCTGGAGCCCCTCACTTGCTCTCTCATGCACCCTCAGATCCATTGGATGCCACCACACCATCCCCTGGGTACGATGCCATCAGCCTCCAGGCCCTCATGCCTTCTCCATCCTCACCCAAAGGCTTCCCCAGAGCAGCTGGAAATTATGTCCCACATATTGCTTCAAGAAATTAAATTAAGAAAAGAGCTGATATTTACTGTAAATATTGACCGCAGAAAAGACTGGGAAAATGTATTCTCTTTGCCAGAGTCTACAAAAAAAGCTGTTATTTTCTTTCAAGAGGAACAAATGTTAACAAAGATGAATGAACATCATCAACAGAAAATGATTGTCTATTCAGAGGAAATACACATGGAGGATAAGGAAATCGTCTATGTTGATTTGAAACGGGAGCAATCCCTCCATAACTATCCAGACTTCACTATATTTTTTTTTTTCACAGGAACACCAGAAACACAGTTAACCCTAAGAAAGAGCTCAGTAAAAACGGTGGGATGTGTGCAGAGCTAGGGAGGAAGGTGCAGCAAGCTGGAGGAAGCTGCTGATAAGCTTCTGTCTGTTTTGGAGATGTTCTTGCTCAATTGTGTTCAACAATGAAACTGGGCAAAAAATGCAGTGCATGCCAATGAGATGAGTGGAACACACAGAGGAATGACTGACAGAACAAGAGGACAGTCTTAAGCTGTGCCAGGAGAAGTTTAGGTTAGACATCAGGAAAAAATTCTTCACTGAAAGAGTGATTGGTCACTGGAATTGTCTGCCCAGGGAGGTGGTGGAGTCACTGTCCCTGGATATTTTTTAAAAAAGTCTGGACGTGGCACTTAGTTGATGAGGAGGTACTAGGTCATAGGTTGGACTCAATGATCTCAAAGGTCTTTTCCAACCTAACTCATTCTGTGATTCTGTGAAAACATCACATAAGGCAAACAGGGTGGCCTATAGAGCAGAAAGAAATTAAACAGTTAGGAAATAATGTTCAGACTAATAATAATTTCTAATATAAGCAGGGTGTTCCTCAGCAGGGAGCAACTGAGGAAGAGAGATTTCTGGCTATTAGAAGGACACCAGATGAGTATGAGATGGTTGTGCCAAAAATCTGAACTAAGTTCAAACAACTACTAGCATATGTCAGCTGTGAGTTCAGACAGAAACAGTGTGTACAGGAGTCCAGGTCTACCTTTGCATGCTGCATGTGCTGCTGCTTGCAGCCCAAGCTGGATTAGAGAAGCCTACACTGCACTGAACACCCTTTGGTAAAAGACACTGAGAAGGATATCACCTTACCGGTTAAATGTTGGACGAGTAGGGCATTACACTGGTGACAGGCAATTTTGGGTGGGAAGCAAGAAGGTTTGAGTCAGCTGGAGCAGTGAGGTCTGGGAGGGATCCTCGCTGGGAGCACTGCAGCAAAACTCCAGTGTCTGAAATCCCCTCTGTTCTGCATCTGACTATCTCACGGCAGCAATGGTAATGGCTGTTTGAAAGGGCTCTGGTAGCAACAGGTATGTGACACATCTCTTCTGTTTTTGGACCACAAGTCAGTTCAAATTTTTCCCCTGTGAGCAGTGAGACATAATCAAGACATGAAAATAATTCTGAGTGTAGTGCAAAACAACACTTGAACATTAACAAACTGCCAGGAAAGCAACTGCAGCAATAATTCAGTGAAAAATTTCACAGTGCATATGATTCCCTTGAAATAAATATAACATAATTGTAGATGTATTTTTAAAAGACACAAGTCAAAATATTGCAACAAAGGCTGGCTATACTGTCCAGAAACTTTCCTGGAGTATTACCAAATATACACACCTCTACAATGATGACAGCTATAAACATCTTATTCCACCCTTTCATAGATGTGCAAAATGTGTTGTCAATCCTTTCTGCAATAAAAGAATGCTGAGGCGCCATCACAAGAAAGCTTATTTTTTTCCAAACAGCAAATGTCTATAAAAATACAGTCCTACGTCTCTGTGATAGATAAGAAATACTAAAGGAGCAATAATAATTAATGGCCATACAAGATGAAACTCCAGTTACTCAGACGGCTGTCTCCACATAATCTGTATTTTATACAAAAGGAGAAAGAACTCAATGGAATTTCAGCTGTGACCGGATAAAAACTGCCAACAAAAAGTGATAAGGAAAGTCTAATGTGCATATTAATCATGTTTATAGCGCCTCATTTGCTGATATATTAGCCTAAACTCCCTTTCAAAATACATTTTTGATCACTGGTAGAATCATTTAATACAATCAAACTTTAAATAGGACCAATTAATGTTTCCATCTTCTATTAATTAAAAGTAATTGATTATGATAGCCTCTGTAATAAATCACAGAGCAAAAGAGTTTGAAAATGTACTGTTGGATGAGTTGGATTTTTAATAATGTGGAAAGATTTAAGCCACACACTGTATCTTTACGTGTTTATTGCCTTAGTTTGCATTCCATGTTTTTATTATCTAAGTATTTTTTAGACTACAATTCAGATCCAACAGTAACATATTATGTTAAAAGGCTGCCTGAAGAATTCTGCACATCTTATGTCGGTGACTTCTTATTTCTTTGTATAAGTAAGCAGGAATAGATAATTAAATAAAGCCTAGAAAAGTGTGTATAAATTACATCCCCTTGGGTTTTTTCTAGTCCTTTAATTTATATTTTTCACTATTTGTCTTTACCTTCATTTGGCTCCCAGCAAATATCCACTACACAATGGCATGACTTAAAGGTAGCCTAACCTTTTGTCATGAGCAATTTATTAGAATCCTGGCTGTCCTGTATCCTGTCTGATCAGTGCTTTGCACAAACTTATTTGCAATTTTTCATCGTGTGAGGCAGACAACATCGATAGCAGCAGACATCTTCCTTTAACTTCAGTGGTCATGCACATGGTCAGCAGGTGAGGGCTTTTTTGCCTGTTAGCTTGAAAGTACACCTCTTCTTTGTGCTTTTGGTGAATTGGTGTAATCCCTGCTTCACAACTGCCTGGGGATGCATCCACATTTGGATGCAGCATTTTTCTGCCTGGAGACTGAAACAATAAAAGAGCAGGATAGGGAATGACCATTGCACTGGGCAAACATACCACATAAAGCCTCTGCACTTGAGTAGAAAGCTTCCCTAAACAATAAGTGTTCATACACATGGAGGGTAAGGAAAATACTTAGGGCTGAGGGAAGCTTCTTTTAGGTTCCTCAGACATATTTGAAAAGCGCCTCTTTCATAACAGCAGCAGGGGAATCGCTTGATTGTTTTGTACGCTTCCTGTGTGATTTGCAAAGCTGTCCTGTAAGCTCACATGACCCTCTGCATCTTTCCACGTCTTCCTTTGCATCTCCCTTCCAGCCATTATTAGATTTCTCCAGGGGCACCAAGACTGGCCCATTAGTGGCCACATTCTTCACCACAAATAATTGCCAAATTAGTACTCCCTAACTAAGTGCATGCTAGAGAATTGGCCCTTTAATAGTTTCTTCAGAAGTAAATGCTTCTTATCACACCAGATAAGACTCCAGGCATTCATTTTCCCCTTGCTTGGAGTCATTTTTCTGCATCCCATGCTTCAGAGTGTTGGTATGTCCCTGTGCGTCGTCCTGGTTATGTCAATGGGCTGCGGTGATTATTCTATCACCACGTTCATGGTACATTTCTGGACAGTTCAAGGTTTTGTGATTTACTGGGTAATCCTACTTTTTTTTTTGAGAAATTAAGTGTCTCTGCTCTCCTAGCCTTTCACAGAGAGCTGGCATATCCTGCTGCAGTGGGCCTCACTCCCACACACAGCCTGGCTTCAGATGAGCTTGCCTTCCTCTCTACAGAGCCTTTCATTTGTGTCAAGCTAACTCAAACAGACTGAAAAAGAAATCTTTTGCCCACTTAGCTCACCTGCATAACTTGTGGGCTACCAGAGTAAGGCCCAGCCTGGGATGGGGCAAGATGTGACCTAGCTTTGAATGGAAAATTGTGTGTCAAACTGTATAACCACCTTTTGTTTCTTTCTAAAGAAGAAATTATAATTTCACTCAGTAAAATTATTAGTATGAGTTCAAATAATTGTTGGGCAAATAGTGTACCAGGTTGGCTTCATGTTCCCAAATTACAGGTTTAATCTACTGGAAGGTTTTGGAGCTTTGATTTCCTACTGATAACATGATGGTGTGCATGTTACCAGTAAATAAAGTCATGCACTTTTACAGATGCTCTAAATTCAGGAGTTAAACTCTGCTTGTCCCAATTCTGCTACACTGCATTCCTGAGAATGTCACCATTGTATGGTTTATGTACAGCACAATATGATTTAACAAATGACAAGCTTTTTCCCCAGATGCCATGACTTCATTCATTCAGTTATGTTACTTTTCAAGTGATAACACTCTAATTAGCTGCTGAACTTTGGTATCCCTTGCATACCCTTCCCAGTCCAAACGTTCACTTATCTCTCCAGAAGTGCTACATGACATCCTTGTTGTTTCAGGAGAACACAGTTACCATTCACTGACTGCCCCCACACTATCTAAGATAAGTGTTATATGACACATCTTCTAATTCAGAGAAGTGCACAAGCAACAAAAGCTGTCCCTCTGCACAAACTTCTCAATCAGCAAACTCAAAGCACCACCGTCTTATACAAAGTACTGAGTTACTTTGCTGTAACATTGCTGAATATTTAAATCTGGCCCAGGCAAGGCAGGGATTATCTTTGTCTCACACATACAGTGTCTGTACATGCTATGCTGTCATTTCTGAGCAGCAGTAACCGTGCAGACATACTTTGTTATATGCTGCAATTTAACTTTTGCAGTCCTGAGCCAAAATCTCTGAAACTGAATTCAGTTTGATTCACAGCAGGAATTCACTCCTTCATGGAACCCCAGTTCCATAAATTTTATGTAAACAGTTTGGGTTTGATATTAATTGCATGTATACAAAGACAGTTTTTTCTCAATTTACTCAAAGAACAGTTCTGGCTCCATTTTGACTGTTTCTTTCTTTGTCCTGTTTTTTACCCAGTGATGAAAAGAATTACAGGAATAAATCTGCACCACACTGAGTAACACAGTGCAGACACAGCCTTAGACCAGAGCCTCACAAGCCCTTTCATGCTATTCTCCACATCCTGTTTGACTAGTCTTAATTAGTCCCCTACCAACTTCGGACTTTCCGCATTTCTTGAAGAAGCCCGACACTTGGAAAGAAGCACTTCCAAAACCTGCTGCAAGGATCCAGTTCTCTCACTGGGATTCTCTCAGTCCATCACAGGAGAATACTTACAAGGGAGGAAGAAAAACACTGTGTTGGAGGTTTCAGCACAAGGAATGGGAAACACATTATTGATATCCCCTCTAAGATAACTGCTGGAGACCTCTTTGCATTTTGCCATCTATAGATTGAGGACTTTTTTCCAATGACATAGCCCATGAGAAGGACCTCAAAAGTAAGTTTCAAAAGACATTTAAGTGCAGAACTAACAAAATGTTGAATGAATTCCAGCTGGTGAAAACATATGGCAGATTCTCAGTTTTATCTTCACTATCTTTGTTTGCAAACAAATGTGCATTTGTTCTCCGTTTGTTTTTTACTCAGTGACTTCAAATGAGCATCATTTTAACTGTAAGTCCCTGGTGAACATACAGTCCCATAAAATCACACCAAATTATATGTCAGGTTTAGAAAGGGCTGTTACAAAGAGGAAGAATACAATCTGTTCTCTATGCCCGTGCTTTACAAAGCAATAAGCAGTGGGCTTGTATTGCAGGAAGAAAGAACCAGATCAGACTTTGAGAAAACCTTTCCAACAGTAATGCCAAGAAGTACAGAAGAGGTTGCCTGGGGAGGTTGTATTCTCTATGCCTAGTAGCCTTCAAGAACATTTTAGATCAAGATCTGTCAGAAGTATATATCAGTATCACTGAGCCTCCCTTTCCAAAGTTTATGATTCTCCTTTGAACTTAATTAATCTTGCAAGTTTTAGAAAGCTTGCATCCAGCTGGAAAATAAATTACCACTCAATAGTATTGTATTTAAGAAGATTTACACTTTTAGAATATTTAAGAAGATTTGCACTTCTAGAATACTTAGGAAATTGAATAAGATGTTTTGCTTTAAATATAAATGATCATTGAACTGAATATACAGAAACCCACTGCTGAATCTACTGAAACTCACTGCTGGGAAAAGGGCCAAAGTTGGAAGACACCATTCTTTTGTTGGTGGTAAGTCCTGTGTTCTTATTGCTCCTCCCAAAAAGCAAAGTCTCAATAAATACTGACATTTGAAATAGTCCCAGAGGTCAGGAGTTTAAAGAAAATGGATTGTAGTAAGACACTTACATGAAGAGCTCTGAGCTTATAGATTTTTAGAGTCAACACTGGTGTACCTGTCAGAAGTGATCCCACATTAGCACCTGCCAGACAGGCAATCCTAGTGGCGTTTCTATTATAATTGTCATGTGTTTTGGTCCTGCTGATACCTGCTTGGTTATTTTTTCCACTTTTAGAAAGGGAGGTCTCAGCAGGCTTCATTAATGTGTCCTACCACCTCTACTAGACAGCAAAATCATCATTTTCTGTGTGGCTGCTGGCACAGGGCATTTGTTCTGCATTTGGGCATAGAGCATGTGCGTACAGCTGTGACCTCCCCTGTGTGTGCAGAGCTATGAAGCAAGGTCTCACAACAGAAATTGTGTGCCTGATCCTGCAGTGTGGGAGTGCAGGGAAGAGCCAGCACAGAGCTGGTGTTGCTGTGGAATGCTGGCTGATGACTCTTCTTCACCTATATTGATCAAGGGCTGCAACATTTTTTGGTATCCTAAAAGTCCTGAACTACCTAGTATTCATTGTGATAAACTGTAACTTGGAAGGAGTCCTGAAACAATAAGAAACTGCAATAATCCACAACTAGACTTTTTAACAGCGTAAGAACAGGATGTGTATTCTCACCAGTTTTATTTGTGGGATTCAGAGTGCCATTAAAGTAGCAGAAAAGGGGGTGGGGGTTGCTTTGCTTTGCTTTGCTGTTAAGGGTGGATTGGTTTATTACTGCTTTCATTATAATTAAAATTCCATAATATACCCACATAAAGGTATATGTCGCAGTTAAGTTGATATTTTTCTTGCTTTATTTATGACCACATAAAGTATGGTTTCCTGAGCATAATCTCCAAAAGCTCAGGGATTTAAGCTCCACCCCATTTATATATCTTAAACACTACACACAAATGTAATTCCTGTGGCTCCTCTACTCACTCTCCACACTTCTTAAAAATGGTTCAGGCCAAAGGTAATATGTTTCTTACATGCTAAGTACAACTCATACAGCATAAACAGTTGATTCTATATCTAATCTTAGGATAAAAAGTAAATATATATTGGATTTGAGACTACTAAAGCTCAAAATGCTGACCAAAATCTGTATCTGAGGATATTCTGTATTCATAAATGGGAAACAACCAGAAGGTCCAGTCTAGCTCCTCAGAAGTTCCAGTGACATGTTCCCCCATTGTAGGACAGGTCAGAAATTGCAGGACAGTTTTGGATGGAAGTCAGTTTTGTGAGTGGCTGAAGTTCTTGAGCAGTGCCATAGAGAGGCTGAGACATCTCTGTGAGGTGCCTGCAGGAGCCTGCGCCTCTGAGATCATGTTTTAAGATATAACACGTTTTCCCTCTGTTTGCAGAAGATCCAGGAAACTGGAGGACTTGAAGCCTTTCAGCACAGAGGTAGAAAAGGAGAGAAGAAGAGAGAATGAGAGGAAGAAAATTCCTTCTGGCCACATGAGAGCTTGGAAATGCCACCAGAGGAAATTAATTTTTACATTTACTGACTAACACCTGGCTCTGCTGCAAGGCTGAATTTCTGGGGATTTTTTCACATCTTCCAAGCTTATACAAGAAAGAGGCAATTCTGGGCTCTCCTGCAACCAGGTTTTTGAAGTGGATTATTAATAAACCTGTGTATATGACCTCAGATCAAAATTTTCAGTCTTATAAGAGGATTTTGACAAAATTCATAGGACTCAATGAAGAGAAGAGAGAGAATATGGAAAAAGAGTTTTATGAGAGCATCTAGATAAATTTGTGAACCTTATTTTAACAAAGAGAAATATGAAGAGGTTCAATTCTTCTTCTTCTGCATGGGAAGTCTATGAGGGCAAGATTTTATTTTTTTTTAAGTCTGTAAAAGGTTCTAGTAACTGGCAGCCCTCAGAAGACATCCTGTGATCTTTCACACTGATGTTCATTAGCCGCTGAAATTATTGATTTGGGGGTTTGCACTGAAATTATTTATTTGGGGTTCTCCTTGTATCCCTGACGTAAACAATGGATGGCTGCCTGAAATATTTTTCTCAGCCTGTCAGTTATGGACTTTCTGAAGAAAGCCTTGCTGAGGCAAGTGCCAAATTCAAAGCTTTGTGCATGGTAGATATGGGATAGTGTAGGTAATGGATTATTACATACCAGAAGTTGCAGATAGTCTGGTACTGAAGATAAGGCTCTGTTGCAGTGCAGGTGGAAGATGGCAGCCTTTCCAAGAATACATCCAGCAATGGTTTGGGTTTTGCTTTGGATCTGTCCCTTTTACTGAGGACAATGAAGTGTTTTAGAGATGATGATACCTGACAGTAAAACTGTTAGATAACCCCCCACTGATGTCATGGGGAGAGAAAAATGCTTAGAAGGAACAAATGAGATTACAGTTCAGAGGAAAGAGTGCCTTGTTGCATTCACCTGGGCCGCACATGAGGCTTCACCTCACTGGTGAAGGGGTGTAAAGACCACACAGCCAATGATAAGATTGTGAATGCATTGTTTTCTTTTCTCCTGTTTCTGATTATAAGACAGTTTATCTTGAGGGCAAATTTTTGTCCATGTGACACAGAGTAGATGCTATCTCAGTATCCAAGGCTGGAAATTTTCATCAAGAAAGATACATGATGAAACAAGTCAGAGACAAATGTACTCCAATGAAAGAGCTCGAAAGCTCTTCTCCCTTGTCCTTACTATTGTTTCATTTGAGGCCTTTTCCGAGACATCTGGTCCCTGAAGGCTGTGTGTTAAGGTAGGGAAACCCACCAGCCATGCCCACATCATGCCTGAGGTCTAGCTCTGGTGTTATTAGTTATTCCCTTAGCACTGCTGAAATACTAAAACTCTGTTTCCCTATTACTTTATCTTAATAATTGCTGAAGAAATGCTTGCAGACATTGAAACAGTGGTTTGAAAAACCATTCAGTAAGCCATTAGCTTTGATGTTAACAGATTATACTCTGCAACTAATGGTAAATTTTGCTGTTATTTCCTTTCTAAAAAAGGCAGAAAAGATGGATTTTTAGTTTTTAGGGGCCAAATTGATGAGATTAACTACATGCATTTCATTTATCAAGAGCATTAAGTGTTTTGCAGTGAATGATGAGTGTATTTTAGATATACTGAAAACACATAGATATATAGTTTATTTCTTTTATGTTAGAAGTTGTCTACAAGAGAGCCATTATTTACATCCTTTATATCTAATCAAGATAAACTCTCAGTCCCATAAATAAAAACGTACTTATTTGCTTTAGTGACTTATTTGAGTCTGGAAAGATTTGCTGAGCAGAGGCTGGGCTCGATAATATTTCACAAAGCTAAAAATTCAGTCTTGATACATTCCTGACATGAGACACATCATTTTTCACATATAAGAACAATTACCTCATGTTTACACAGCATTTAAAGCATGGAAAGTGATTAGATTTTACCATCTCTGGCATGCCCGGGATGTACAAATTGCTACTGGCTCTTTATATATGGAAAGACATCCATTTAATGCTCTTTAATTTGGTGCCACTTATCTGTTTGTGGAAAGGTTCACTCCTGGTGCTGGTGATGAGTATGAAGTACAGGCCTAGAAATAACTGTCAGAGAAGGAGGAGGCTTTAACAGGGAGATAAGTGTTAAGATAGATCTGCCTCGTTGAATCAGTGGGATGAGCCCCATATCCCAGCAAGGCCACTCCTCACGGGGTTGATAACAGCTTCCCGTGGTGGGAGAGGTCAGCTGGCTGCTGCGGGAAGCCTGTGCACTCGGGAGGGAAGATGGATCCCCAGCAGCGAGAGGAAATGACCGTACGACAGATTCGAGCTCGCCAACCACAGCTGTTTAGCAGGTGGAGGTGCTCCAGCAGGACCTCCTGGGAGGGCAGAGGCATCCTCTTGGCACAGCAGGAACCTTCTTCATGGCAGGCTGGGAGCCCTTCAGAAGAGAACCAAATTCATCAGTGTGGGATACTCATGCCCATGTCCCAGTTCCTCTTCAGAGGATATCTCAGCTCAGAAGTGGAGTGACAAATCCAGACACAAATCCACACTTTTCTAGCTGTCTGCCATGCTTGTCCTGTGTGGCCTGTGAAGACCAAGCCCATTCTCCTTTCCCCAAGTGTCCTTGCCATCACCAATAGAGCACCTGAGCTGTCATCAGCAGAGTTAAGCTCTTCTTCATCTGCACTGACACAAGTGCAGGCATGCTGCCACATTTGCAGCATCTGTGCCTGTCTGCACTTCAGTAGCAGTGAACACATTTGCTTTGCTCTGCGTACAGTTTGCTTAATAAACAGCTTACATATTGCACTTTCTTTAAAACACATTGCATGCATTATCTAATGCCAAGATGAACGTGTCCAGGAATAGACAGCTTGGCTCAGGGACTGGGATATTAAGTAGTCTGAGTTGATCTCCTGACCTCCTCCCCAAGTAAGGGCTATACTGCTGGCTATCCCAGACTAATAGACTTGTTATTTCTCCGATTCCCGTATAGCAGCATCTGGCACAGAGAGCAGGCCATGTGTGGTGTTTCTCTCAAAGATTATGAAAATAGCATGAAAATGCTTCAGCTTTTCTGGAGTGGCCAATTTTCTGGCTATAGTTTTTGTTTGTTGACATTAAATGATATAGTTTCGCATTCTGGAAACACCTTCATGAACCATCCTTTGTTTGCTTTTGCAGTCTCAAGCACATTAGTAAATAAATACAAACCAAATATCTGGTGCAATCAGTTTCATCAAACAATGTGTGATATATTGGCTTTCATGAGAAGAGTTGGAGACCTAACTGAAGGGCCTCAATGGTCTGAAAATTAGCAACATGCTATGCAAGCCCTTGGTGCTTTGGCCTCCCTTTAACATGCACAGCCCTTCACAAACTTTCAGATCTGTGTTGCAGTATTGTTATTGAGGACATCAGGAAGCAATGGGGTGGGCTTTTTTCAATGAAATCCATGAAAAAAAAGTCTCAGGAATTTTATTTTTCTTGTGGAATATCTGTGGCTAATCAAGGGAAATCAGCACTCCCACACCCTGTCCAAGCTTTAAAAATATGGCTTTAATGGAAACAAATGCTAGTATTTCTAAGTCTGGGAAGGCTGGAGGCCCTCAATGTTTTCAAACAGAGTAAATCAGAGAGGGCAACACCCTCATAATTTATTTTAAGTTTACATAGCTTTCCAAGGTACTAATTAAATCACTTGGTCTCGAACAAAATTTATTTTTCAATAAACCAGAAATTATACTCATTCTAGAGCCTTTGTGCTTCATCTTCAGAACAACTGTATGAGTTGTCTGTTAAAGCCAAATATGTCAGGAGCACAAAGACCACATGGATTCTCCTCAATTCTGTTTAGGAAGGGTATATATAGAGTGGTATCACAATCTGAAGTGTACTGTTGTTTAACTCTTTCGAGCTCTGGATTCAAAGGGTAGGGATATGTGGCATTGCATTCAGATTGCATCCAAGTTAAGATCCTCAAAGCAGCTCTGACTCCAAGGAGATGCACATGCATGGCTCCAAACCCAAGCACTATGACAGATCAGCACATGCATGGCTCCAAACCCAAGCACTATGACAGATCAGCCACACCTCCAAGGTTTGTCTCGTGGTTGGAGCGTCTAGAAAGCTGATTCTTACCGAGGTTATTTGTTCCCTTGGCTGTTTGCAGGGTGATCCCAGCCTTGAGGGGCTGTGTCCCCAGCTACCTTTAGCCATCGCTTAACCCTCCCTCTGACCTGCTGCTGCAGCAGCAGTGAAAGCTCTGTGTCAACAAACTGCACAACATTGGCAATGCTTCAGAGCCTGCCCAAACCTCCACACCGCCGCCGCTGCTGCCATGAGCGAAAGTAATTAGAGAGCGTTTGCATGGCTTGTTTGGAAATGTGTAAACAGCAGTATAAACAACAGCAGGTCAGGTCAGGGAAGGAGGCTGGCACTTCATGAGGCCATGGCTGGAGCCTGCCCAAGTGTGAAATTCCCAACTGGGAGAGAACATTTGGAAAAACAATGCACTCGAGGTTTATCAACACAAATCATCTCCTAAGTGGCACATTTTATTTAGAGTATGTGTGGCCTCCATCTAGAAGAAGGGAAGTTTTTATCAATCTGAGCTTTATCACTTCCAGATATCTCTTTCTTTGTTTACTGGCGGCGTGCACAATGCCTTCATTTTGAGCAGTCCAGTTTAAACACAAGTGGGGCTGGCTTTTTTTGCGGAGCCTGCAGTGAACTGCCTGTGCTCCCTTTTCAGAACTCTGCTCGTAAATCTTCCCTTCAAGCCCTGAAACGCCTCTTTGTGACCGTCACCCTTGAGAAACGTGGCATCCTGGCCCCAATACATGAATCTGCTTTGGCTAGAAGATCATCCCTGCTCAGGAAAGCACTTTGAACCCTGCTCAGCTTTGAGGAAAGGCTTCAATGCCTTTCAGAGGAGGAGGGGGGGGTGTTTCTGGCATGGGTCAGAAAATCAGAATCACAGGGCAGTCTGTGGAAGGACAGGAGTATATAAATAAACCGTGCATAAACCTAAAGTAAGCAGGATGAGAATTGCCACTTAAAATTCAATTGGGAAGGCTTCCTGGGTGTCCTAAGCTCCTAGGTGGCCGCAGCACCCTCTTTGACACTGTGGTCCTTCTCCCTGGGCCGCACTGGCCCCGCAATGTGGCAGTGATCCTCATGGGTGGCTCCCACCACTCTCTCAGGTCCCCATCATGCACAAATTAAGGGACATCTGTAGGTGTTGAACCAGAGTCAGCTGTTATTCGTGGCTTGCCTTTCAACATTTGTCATAAGGGGGTTTTCAGAAGTTAAAAAAATATGGTTTTTTTTCTGTGAGGCAGCCTGGCAGTATTACTCTTATTTTACAGAGAGAATAATGAAGAAGCTTGCTTAAATATAACTGAAAAAGCCAGGGGAAGAAGTGAGAAAAAACATGTTATCCCTCTGCCTCAGTTCTTCACCAAGAAGAGCTCATCTGTCTCCCTGTGTATGGATAACATAGGTGTTACAACCTAGGCCTTGCTGCCACCACAAAGCCACTTTTGCCGTAATTTGCAGAGCTCTCTGAGAGAAACACAACATATTTCCACAGTTTTGCTGTCACTAGTCTAGTCACACAGCCACACAATGCCATGTGACCAGTTTGATAGGTCAGCATTTGGGCACAGTGGCTGGAGCTGCCCATTCTGGAAGAGGTGCTTCCCACTCTTCTCCCTGCACCTCAGGCAGAAAGTAATGCTGGCTTCACTCCTGGCCAGTGGGCAAGAGGAGGCATTCAGCCATGTGTGCTGAACACACTGTCCAAGCAGTTGTTCATTGCCTCAGGGAAAAGGCAGCATGCCAGATGGGCTTATCCCCCTGGCCACAAGCCAGACCTTGCTGGGTTAAGCCAACAAGAGTTATTTCTTGCCCATTCCAGGGGAGTTTTCCAGCGTTGTAGTGTCAGTTGGGGACATGAATATTTGATGACTTATCTGCTGTAGCAATCTAAATGTACCAGCATCAATAAGATCCTACCTTTAAAAGCCTCTTCTCATACTGTATAGGTCATGTGTGGAAGCTCATAGTAAACCTTTGTCCTCACCTTCTCATTTTGCCCTAACCTAATATCTTCATTCTCCCAAGCTCTTCCTGAGGAAAAAATTCAGCTCACACTGTGACACTCAAGGTTTATTGCCTTAAAATGTCTAGATTACTAGAGTACCATGGCATGGGTACATCAAGTGCAGTCCAATAGGCTTTCAGTATGTCTTTAAACAAAGAAATAAAGACTGAAAGATTTGCTAGACATCATCTCTTCAAAAGGTCACAGAGAAACAAGTTTTGAGTACGGAAGATTGTGCTCTACAGTGGGACAACAAAGAGGCAGAGAAAAGAAAAAAAATCACAAAAATCTAGGCAATGGTTGGTGAAGGGAGGCCAGCAGCCAGTACATGGTGGAAAGTCAGTTGCTGTAATAATTTGAAAGCTGGTCTTGATGACTTTCTTTGCTCTGTAGCCAACAGCTTTCCTATGAGCCAGCAAGACCATTCAGCAGGTGACCCCTTCTGCAGAGGGAATGGGCATCTAGGAGGCCAAGACAAGGTTAGGCTGCTGCTTTTTTAGTCTGGATGCTACTTATTTTTTGTATCTTACATGGTATTTATGAGGGAAAGAGGGACAAAATAACTGAACAATAAGTGTCAAAAGCTCAACTAGAACCATGGCCAGCCCCATTGCTCACAGTCCAAAAGGTTCACTGACTCATAAGAGCAGAAGCACTATGTGGGGAGTGGCTTTATGCATGGTCCATCATCACTGCTTCTCATGCCTAGTACCTGCATGAAGGTTGCTCTTCGAAAAATGTGAAGGGGTAAGAAGATGAGGAACAAAATAATATAACTCATATATCCATACAGAGCAAGGGCATAAGACAAACCCATAGAATCCTTGCTACACAGAACTGAGCATTTGCTCTTACCTTTCTTTTCCTGCCTTGTAACCAGTTATTCAGCCTTTAAACAACCTTAATTTTACACAACAACACTTATTTGCCCTTAAAGTTCCAAATTAGGGAAAAATTTTGTGGAAAATCTTTTGAAAATACAACAGTTTCATCAGGCAAATCATCATATTTGCTTGTTGACACCTTCAGAAGACTCTAACTGGTTTTTCAGGTAGGACTTCATTGAGCAAAATTGTTATTAACTCTTCCTCAGAAACTCGTATGTTGCAAGGTGTCCTCTAGCTCTGCCTTTTGTTATACTTTGTCTCAAGTTGCTTGGCATGGCCATGATGCTTCCAGGCCTGTATTTCTTCAGCATCTCACAAGGCCCTCTTAGAAGTCAGCATTACTTATGCTTCATTTCAATCTTCAAGGACCAGTAAAATTTTAAGCAAGAGGTTACACAGAACCCTTAGTAATTCAGCTATTTTACCTCTGACTTCATTTGAATATGGCCCAGCCTTGATGATTTCTGGTTGAGTGTTTTGTCAATTTGTTCCATAACTTCTTCTACAGCCAGATACTCTGGTTAAGTCCTCATAAAGAAGGGTTCAGATTTGGCAAAGGAATAAGAAGAAAACAAAAAAAAACTATAAAGCCCATCACAGCAATAAGCCTACCCAGCAAAGCTGGCCCCAACTCTGTTTCTGGATCCTGAATGACTTCTCAGAGTACATGGAATTCATAGGGTTTTTCCCATTGTCTTCATCTTTCACTGTGAATAGTTGGGTTACAATTGTCACATTTATCTTTCCTTTGGAAGACATCTTAAAGAATGAGGAAGGTCACGGGCTCCCCTTGAGAATATTGACTGCTCTCTGAAATTATGCTCATATCCTAATTTTAGATGCAATCTGTTTGTCACACCTTCTGCTGTAAGCAAACACAAGGCTGGGGCTAATAAGGGGCCTGTGTGTCCATAAATGTGATGCTGAGGTGCTAAAGCTGGGAGCAAGAAGGGACAAGAACCTGGGGGTCAAGTAAAGAAGGTCCAAATAGAGCTGGGGAGATGCAGGGTACCTAGCTGAGCCAAAAGTCTTGAGACATCAGCTGCTCAGCTCCTCCACTGGCCGCTATCTGATTGCTGCATTTCAGCCGGGTATCAGACACCCTAAAATCATCTTTATTTTCTCATGGAGTGTCAGCCTCAGTGTCACCATGCAGGGACTATTGGAGCATTATAGCCTCTTTTGGATCCATTAATACTGGCAGCACCACGCAGAGTTCAGTACCCAGTTTCAGTTTATTTAAGGCTTGTTTTAAAAAAACATTATGTGCTGAATTTTATTAAATCAACTTAATAGGAGCTGTGAAGTAAAACAAATAAATATGGAACTCATTTCTGCAGTTAGTGGGAATTATTCTGTTTGTTTACAAAGGCCATTAAAAGCTTAGTGGAGGTGTTCATTTCAGCAAGGAGGCCTCATTGATGGATCAGTGCAGCCTTGTCAAAACTGTATCCAAAATTTCACAGCAGTGCTCTCATTAGGCTCTATCGGTTGAAAGAAAACACAACTGAAGAGAACTATTAATGTTTCCCGGTGGCCTCCAACCTCCTTCACATTAGTTTTTCCCAAACCACACTGCATAAAAACTTTTCTAAGATTTTTGGGGGCTGGTAGCTTGCAAAAAGGACAGAAAAAGGAGGAGCTGAGTGCTTTGTGTTCTTAAAACAAGGCATATTAAAACAGAAACCTTGATAACTGCAGAGGTACTTAAGCTGTTGCACAGTGTAATGTCTCTGGCAAAATGCTCAACAGCAGAGAAAGAATTAAGCATTAATAAAAATGTAAGAATAATACCACAGAGTATTAAAATCCCCATTTTAAAATGTGAACTAAGCATTTCTTAGGTGTGAGAGTTCAGGGTTGACCTTAACTGCTAGAAAACACTAATTTTAGTTGCTTTTCAATATGAACACATGGAGTCACTGTATGTTTTCTCCCACAGACTTCCACAAGCATATCTACTTTTTTTTATGTACGTATTTTTCATATCAAGAAGTCACAAATACGGGTCTGGAATAATCTCTAGTCAAAACAAATTCTATATTTGCTTTTAAGCACTTAATGGTTTTTGAACACAGGTGATCATCTCTGTTGCCTCCATCCTTAGGCAAAGTACCCAAAGAAGTGACCTGCTTTTAGAGTGGTACAGAGCCTGCTGCTCCACCGGTGTCACAAAGGGCCTTGGGTACTTGGCATTTCTGGAAGTAGAACCTTTGCATGGCTGCACATGGATGCTCCTCCTGAGCACATTTTCAAACATTGTAAGCAACTTTTCTGAGCACCTTTTCAAAGAGAACCTTTGTTAAGTGCTGCAGTGGGGCAGATGACTTCTTCCCATAGGTAGCTGGCATAGGGATCTTGAGACTCTGGTGTGATCCTCAGCAATGGGATGAACACTTGAAGTACAGCTTGGCCACTCTCAGTACAGTCTGCTATAGATCATATGAAAAAATCTGCCTTCTATTTAGGCTTTTAGAAACCTGATACAAGTCATTTCCTTTTCATCTTTGGACCAGTAACTTGCAAAAGTAACTAATGAGGTCAGATATGATGTGATGGCTTTGCGTCTCTTACATTTTTCCCTTCTTCCCTTCTTCTTGCTTTCCCCAGGTGACAGTAACAATTTCTTGCAGTCATGTAAAAGCATGGGATTGAAGTTACCAGCTGGAAGAGACAGGTTACAAGTCAGTGAGGACCAGGTCCTCAGAAGAATGTCACATGCCCTGGGAATCTGGAGGTCTACTGGCTGCCATCTGAAGGCTTTTCTCGATGTTGTCTCCAACATCATCACTGTGTCAACCTAAAACATCCATGCCTGGATGGCCTGAGTATGTCAGGCCTGTATATGCCTGGATGGCACTCTCTCCTCAGTGCTGTGGCCATGAAGGAGAGAGGTGCAAGGAGGAGAAGGAGGTGCTGGTCATAGTTTCCTGTCATCTTCTCATTTAAGAGTCCCACCAAGCACATAAGGTTACAGAACTGAGCCCAGAATTGCTCAAAACAATCAGCATCTGCCCCACTCTGGCTCAGACTGTTCCTTGTGAAGGCAATACTGAGTGAGCATCACAGGAAGGGCAAGGCAAACCACAATGTGGAGCTTTCACAAACGGAATTTCTTAGTGTGTGTGTTGGAATGCTCTTGGGAGGTTTCTGTGATCAGCATGAAACAATCCATGGATAAAATACAGAGACAAGTCTGGGGACATGAGTAGGATCCAGAGCCTTGAATAGGAATGAGATAAACTAGAGAAATTGAATCCAAAAAACTCAGAGGATACAGTAAATTCCTAGTGTGGGAGGAAGAAAAACAGTTTTGTACAACTTTCAGCTGTGAAGATATTCAGACAGTAAATATCTTGTGTCAAGTTCTGGATTTCAATCAGTTTTATTTTATCTTTGTTTCAATAGAATTTTTTTCCTAAATGTAATCCTCATTAAGTCATGTGAAAGATCCAGGCTAACTGTTGATGTTGCAGATTACAGGGAAGATGTGAGGAACATTGATTGTCCCCTTTCCATAGCAATAGTGAATAATAATCCCTGAAAGCTGTGGCCTTTTAATGAGCAGCTATAATACAACAGATTTCCTAGAAGACTATTAAACAGAGATAGAAATCTCTTTAAAATCTTTATTCAGCTTTGCTAATCAACTGCCACTGTTGTTTAAGGTTGGAAATTTTTCTATTCATTTTCATTATTTCAGAGCGTCCCCTGCCAGAACCATTGTAAAGCTTTCTATTAAAATCCCTCTTACTGTAGTGGGATGAATTTTTTTTCTTTTTCCAAAAGACTGATTTAATAGAAACTTGGCACCAGAAAAAGTGTTTCTGTTTCATTACTATGCTACATAAAAGTTCATGGGGCTCTCAAAATATTCTTTCTAAAAAAAAAAAAAAAAATCCTTAGCATATGCTTGGATGCAGAACTTACTGGCAATTATACAGTAGTCATCTTTCAAATACACACTTCCTATGTTGTTGCTAAGTCTATTAGCGATCATCCTTAAAATGCAGAATGAGTACTGGAATGCAGTTCATACTCTGCAAATTTTTTCAAAATGTTACTCGAGTCACTCTTGTGGTAGTTTGTACACAAAGAAAGAGCTTGAATTTTTTAAAGGCTATTTAATTTACACTTCCCGTTACTTTGTTTAAACCATATTTCTAGCATTTTTATTATAGCAATTCTTTTCAGTGTAGCCCACTAAATTCTTGTTTGGCTCACAAAAACAATAATAATTTTTAGTACTTATACAGGACTTTAGGTTTTTAAAGTGTTACCCAACTATTAACTAATTAATGCTTGTTCAACCCAGACTGGCCATATAAAGAGGCTGCAGTGAATGAAAGGAACATTTTCACTGTCACAACTAACAAGATTAAAGGTGCTGATATTGTACAAACTCAAAAATGAGACACAGCTTGAAATAACCCACCTGGTATTGATTTTGGCCAAATTATTGGCAATCTTAAACTTGTTGATTACTTTTCATTACTATCAAAGGAGAAAATGAGGAAGTCCTTGTTTGCCTGTTTTGGTACCCAACCGCATGTGCTGACAATGGGAAAAAGCCTTCAATCTTTCCATTTTATGGAACACACAACTTTTCAGCAGCACAGAAAACAATTTTTCCTCTGTACCCTCTTGGTCATTTTGTAATGGCAAGGGGCAAAAGGCCCACAGGGGGTGATGTCCTTGTGTGCTGTTCTCCTCCCACCTTTCCTTTCTTCCCTTTCTCACAGCCAGGCTCAAGCCTTCTCCTCCACTAACTCATCAGGACCTGGACCCTAGCTTTGCATTAGAGATGCTTTCTAGCATACATTTGGTTTCAATATATTAAAAGTTGATGGAGTAATCTTTACGACAGATGGGGTTTCCTGTAAATCAGGACCAAAAGATTACCTTATTCAGCCGTGTCCGACGTGGTTGCCCAGCAGTCCCCTCTACAACGTTTCCCGCCAGAGCCCCTGAGTTTACTGGGTTTCTGGACCCACAATAACGATGTTGCAATCATTTCAAAGTATGACTCTTGCATGTGTTCTGGAAATAACACGGCCATAAACGTAACTGGAAGTTTCTAACTGTCAGTGATTTCATACTGACTTTAACAATAGCCAGTAAACATATAGTTCAGATTTTAATCCAATTTTCTCAGTAAAACTAATTTCAGTAAGATGCTCCAGATAATACTTTCTTGTGGGATTACTGCACAGCTTGGGTGGTGTATTATTCAATCTTCATCTTTATTAATGCACTGTATATGTAATATATGACCCCAAATCCTCGCCAGTGCTGTGTTCCTAAACCCATGGAATTAATTAGCTGCTTCCATGTTCAGTTTTGACTGCTTTAACACCACTGGAATTTCACTAATCACATTAGACATTAGCACCATTCACAGATTTCTATTCTTATGACTTCCCAGTGTTTGCAGCCATCCACAGCTGACGTCTACGGGGGAGGCAGAAACACTGTGGAGACTCTTCTGCTCACGAGGCGTCCCCCTGATGCCGGGGGAACACGCCACAGCTGCAGGGCTCCATGCTGACACATCTACTAACAGGATTAGGACTCTAAGTAGAAAAAACATATGTCGTTTGCAATATAGCTGGAGAGCTACCAACAGCTGTAATTAAGGATGCCTATGCATTTCCATGCTAAGCCCCTGTTTTCATTTGCTCATAACTTCATAACTTTCCAAAACTTTCACCTATAAGGCTGAACTTTTACAGTCCTGCTTTCTGCCAAACTGTGGCTTTTTTTTTTTTTTTTTTTTTTTTTTTTTTTTTTTTTTTTTTTTGCTTTTGTTGAAAGTTTGAGGAAAAAGGAGTATGTCCATTTTTTTTTGAATGAGAGAAGAGAGACATTTTTACAAAATTCCCTCATGTAAACATGTGGATTGGAACTGACTTAGGCTAGATTTTCTATCTCATTTAATTTTCATATGGCATTTTTGATTCTTAAAATATATCCCAGCAGCTGGCAAGTATGGGATAATATTTAAATAAAGAAACAGAAATAATGCAACACACTTTTCCTCTACACCTTGAAATGTTCAGGTACAGAATTTTAGAGTCAGTGAAATTACCAGCTAAAAAATTATTCTCCTCTCAGTTTCCTCTCAGGCGCAGAGAGATCTCAGACCTCCACTCTATATATGCAGCTGTAATAAAGCTCCTCTTGTGTTTCTCAGTGTGGAAATTGGGAATGAACAAACAATACTGAACAAGCAGGCATGTCATGACCCTTTCTTAGCCTATTGGGATAACATCATGTGGCACATAAGTGCTCACTGGTGCAACTAGAAATATGTGAATATTCTTGGCATTTGCAGACATCTCAGGCTGCTTTGAACCTGAAGGACTCTTTCAAGGCTCTGTAAGTCTATGTCTCGTGTGCCCCTTTTTACCTGATGAAAAGCAATCAGTATTAAAAATAATGTCAAGATTTTTTTAAGACAGAAAGAGTTTGTGCCTTACTAACTCGCTTCATTTCTGTCTTTTCTTGTCCTTGATTCTGCTTCATCCTTCTTGCTCTCTGGGTACTGAATTTAGACTCTTGTAACCCAGCAATCTGACAAGTTCTTGCTGTATGATGTGCACACACTGTTCAAACAATAAGGTGATAAATTTACCAATGAGTGAATCCTCTTTGAAGAAATAATAGGCCTTCTGTGCTGATAGTAAATATTTAGTTTAAAAGAAAAACCCAACCCTCTCTTGTACTCTTTATTACTCTTGAGGGGAGAAAAGAAAGAGTGTGGGTGGGAGATTTCTAGGATTTTTTATTTTGTCTGACTTTTTTTTCCCTTTCTGGATTAATTAGATGATTTTTAAAAATTCACTTATTGCCTTCTCTCCAAGTTTCTCATTCACAGACAGGAAACTCAGCTTTACTAATGAGATACTTCGATGCAAGTTGCTTTTAAAATGCAGTTATGTTCTCAAGCTTTACCTTTGCAAATTACAATTTATATTTCTGAACATCCTGGGAGAGAGAGGCAACTTTTCCTAACAGTACTGATCTAGAAAATTTTCACAGAGGATCTCCTAATGTTCTTTTGAAATGTACCCATTTAAAAAGGAAGCAAATGATCCTCATAACATCAATGAGGTTTTTTGTTTGCTTCTTTCATAGTTTTCAAAAAGAGGCTGGTTTAGATTGCTCACAAATTAGATTCCTTATAAATCTAAAAATTCTCTTAGACCTGCAGAATTACATGATGGCTGTTATTTAATTGCTACAATATAAGAAGCTGCAGTAGAATATTAGTAGGATAGGAAAAAAAAAATGAATTTTTAGGAGATGAAAAAACTCCAAGAACCTCAATTTTAGGAGATGAAAAAACTCCAAGAACCTCAAGGACAAGTAACAACTTGTCCTGCTCCCCTGAATATACAGTGTTATGAAATGGCCTTTAACTAAGTTTTGTGTACTATTTTCTGACTGGACTCTCATCCCACTTAGGGTCAGGGTGGCTAGTCAATATTTTTTCCCTTCCAAGGCTTTTGTAGTGTAGATGTCTTTAATGTACACCAGCTCGCACAAGAACCCAAATATAAGAATGTTCCTTTCTCCTTAGGCACTTCTTCAAGACTTCCATGACACTGACTCAGTGGCTGAGAAGCTGGGATGAATCTCTCTTCCCAGCACGCTCTATTGTGATGTTCTCAGTGCTCCCTCCTCATAATTAGTCTCCAGTCTCCAGCTCCACTTCACAACAGGTTCCTTACATCCTCTTGCATTAGCTGAGAGGGTTCTGCATCCACAGTCCAAGATGGGAAGGTGCCCAGCTGCCCTCTTTGGGCTCACAGGTGCTGTCTGTCTCTGTGGAAGTAGCCAGAGGCTCTGGAAGACTCAGCAGTCACCCTTTGAAGGACCAGGTACTTCAAGCTTTTCACTCTTTAGGCAATTTGTCACACAATTCAGTGAAAGGCACATCCCTAATCTAAGGCCTTTTCCCCAAGGCACTGCTATGCAGTGCTTGTCAATTAATTATCAGAAGAACCTTTTTTAGCCTTCAAAAAGTAATGTATTCTCCCCAAATCTATTAGAAACACCAGAACATCTTTGCTGAAAATTTTCCAAAGAATAATGGATACCAAAAAAATATCCCTGGAAAGAAAGATGGTCATTTATGAATGGTTGAAAATCTGGTAAAATTATTAGCAGCTGAAAGCTTCTGTTCTTATAATGAGAAGGGTTAGATAAGAGATGTTGCAGTTCCATCTTCATCTACAATATTTGTGCATCCATGTAGGATGTGAATACAGGATTGGTACAGAGGAAAAAAGTGTCTCATGATACTTGGAGCATATCATGTTAGTTCTGTGATTTATGTTTTTAATACAGCCGCTCCTCTTACTCTGTCTACTATGGCTCCACAAACACAGCTGAAAACAGGCTTTAGCCCAGCATTTAAAAAGGAAATGGGAGAAAACAAAACATGTTTGTTGATTCCCATCTTATCCTTGTCCAATCCCCACCAGTGTGACCCCAGCCTGTTTAAAAAAATCAGACATCTCAAAAATGCACATACTTTATAAATTAAAAAAAAAAAAAAAAAAAAAAAAAAGTCATCAAGGAAACTTTTTTTGCTGTAAATAAGTCACTTAGCTGCAGAATTCACCAGATAAATAGCCTTACTGTTTAACCTTGAATTACCTACCTATTGTTTTATCAAATGCTCACATGGCATATTCAAAATTATACCCCAATCTTTTTCATTTTGTTCTTAAATTCCATGTAAATAACATTCATACAATAAGGGGGTGTGTGTGCTTGGTTTTGTTTTTTTCCCCAGAGAGAACTCCCAATATCAGTTTGGAAAAACTATTATCCTTCCTGTACGTCTCATGATCTTTTCCCAACAAATGAAGTGGAGAGGTATTTTTTTTGTTTGTTTTTGCAGCCAGCTTCAATCTCAGTTGTGTCCATGTACTTAAGCAATTCCCTTAGATTTTAATGCCCAAATACCTGAAACCAGCACCCTGGTCTATCCAGAATGGCTCTCCAAAGCCTCAGTGGGTATAGTGGAAGCTATGAAGTGCAATGCAGTCATTTCAGCTAAACATTACCGGCTCCTGACCCTGGAACGGGAAAAGTCAAAGTTCTTTTGGAAATGACACATTGTGACCTGCAGTCTGCTGTAGCACATTAAGTCTGATAAATGATCAGAAATGATGACTTAAACAAGCATCTAAGAGAGAGTATTTTGCTTAATGTACCCAGCAGTTAACCTTATGTAGTCACATTGCATAGTGGGCTCATTTGGAAGCCGTGTAGGCTTAGCTGAGAATAAACAAAGCGTTGCAGTACCATTAAACGTTTTCTACATCTTCCTTCTGTGTTAATGTGGTTCAGTGCTTCTGTCATGAAAATGAACTGAATGGAGTTTCCCACACTCTCGACCACAAAGAGTGCACTATATTGCCTTTACCAGAGACATTTTGTACTTTCCTGAACACATGCCTGTTTCAAGAGCAAACCCTGATTTTCATAGCCCTGAAGAGGTCTGCAGCATAGGAAAGACGCAAACTCAAAAGCAGAAAAAAAAAAGTGGAAGTGATGTCAAAACCATGCAACTCCTCCAGGTGGCAAAAAAAAAAAAAAAAAAAAAAAAAAAAAAAAAAAAAAAAAAATTTATATTCACAAAAA
>VZRH01000535.1:600927-626228 GCA_013397555.1 Urocynchramus pylzowi | reverse complement strand
AAAAAAAAAAAAAAAAAAGTTCTATATATCCACAAAAAGAAGTTATTTTCTTTTCCCACATCCGCAAAATATTCTCCAAGTGAAATGGCAAATCTAATCCTCCTGCCTAATAAGTTCTCAAATTTTTAATTTAGGCATTTTTGCTAGAGCCCTATAGGTACTAGAATAATGTGAGCTTTTCCTCTGTATTAAGTTGCTCAACTATAATGACTTCATCATTTCATTTAAGCACCTGTTCTGGAAAATAGGTCCTTATCCTCCAAGCACTCACATCTAGTAAGTATTCCCATTTGAACTCTAAAAATTGTATCCCAGCTCTTTAGGGTGATTTACGGCACACTGTTAGAAACATCTATAAGCACCTGAAATGTGTCAGTGGATGAACATGAGCAATAATTGTAAATATAGTTTATGAGTTAAGCAGTGCACTGATATTGACGGCCAATGCTCAGCAAAATATTGAATCTCCCAACTCCTGTTTAAACTCCCCACTGACTTCAGCTGGAATTTGGACTTCAAATGGGGAGTCAGGAGGCCAGATGCTTTGCTGATCATGGGCCTTTGGCTGCAAAATGCTGAATCTTCCCAAAGGAGCCAGTGGAAATGATAGTAGAGAAGTATTTTATGCATGCATGACTCCTCTTGGAGTTTGTTCAACAGAGGAAAATCTCTCTTGAAGTTTGACTGTCTTTCTTGTTTCTCTCACAGTCTTTTTTTTTCACAGGCTTTTATGAACTTTTATGAACAACAAACTGAAAGAGTGCCTGTGCCCTGGAGGAGGGGTTAGGATATGTGCTCTGGCCATCAAGACAGACAACCTAGCTCTTCATTGTCAACAGGAAAGGTTCAACTCCTTTATCCGCAAAAATAATTATATTTTCTTATGAAGAGGAAAGCTACTGTCTTGTTTCTTCTCTGCCTCTACCACTTCTCTGCAGGTGTCCCTGGCCTCCATGCAGAGCAGAAGGATGAGGCAGGATTCTCAGAACTCAGGAGGGGAGGGAAGGGTGGGTGACCTGGACTTTCCACGCACAAGGTGTGACTGTGCTCACAGAGTTGATGTCCAAGTCCCCTCCTTTGCTACTGCCTGACCTACCTCCAGCTTTGTCAGCTTGGTGAAGACATCCTTCATTCATGGTGCTTCCATACTCATATGTCAAATATCTTCAAGATTTGCTCCACTATTTGACAGGATATAATTAATGCAGGGGTGAGCTTGGCCCAATACACCTAAATATTAGTTCATCTTCCTACTTCTACAGTAGCATTAGTAGAAGGCCCATAACCATGTAAATATCAGAATTCTCTCTGCTACTTTCTGTCTTATTTTAGCCTCCTACTTGCAAATCTGCTGGAATCCTTTGCATTATGTATTGTTGAACTGTTTCTGTGAGACTTGAGCTTGGCTGCAACTGGGATTCCTTTGCTTTTTGTTTTTAAAGTTAGTATCTTAAAGAAAGGAAAATAAACATAAAGTCAGAATTTCCTGCGGGACAGTGGGAAGGGGAGAGATCAGATCAGCTGTAAGATGTTGGTGTTATTTTCCCAGGATATGCTTCTTTTTTTCTTTTTTTTCTTTTTTTTTTTTTTAATTTATTTTTTTATTTATTTATTCACTCTTTCTAAAATCACCTGCAGGCTCCTGGACAAAACTGGAAGATTTTCTGGGTTTCAGAAATAGCAGAGTTCAAATTGCCAAAAGACCACCTCTAGCATGAATCTCCCTGTGCTCAGTGGTGTTCTTACAGCATGGATGCTTCCATAGGAAAAAACATCTGAAAATGGAAGACCTAAGCTGTCTTCTTTCCTTGCTCAACATGCCAGTGAGCAGCTGCTGCTGTCCTGTCACTGGTATCACCCTGTCCTCCTTCACCTCTGAACTGCTCCATGAATATTGGACCACTCCTGAGAGTGGGGAGAGCCTACAGCTGGACTAGAAGAATGTCAGCACAGTAGGATGACGTTTTGTCCTTAAGCATCATCCTCTAAGATCCTATAAGAAACAGGAGCAAGAGCAATTTGTCTCCCTAGGAACTTTACCTGCAAAAAAATTTTTTTTCTATCTAAGCTAGCTAACCCAACATACTTATGCTAAAGTGTTTCTTTGGGCACTGGCTTGAAATATTTATT
Organism: Urocynchramus pylzowi; assembly: GCA_013397555.1. Classification (NCBI taxonomy): domain Eukaryota; kingdom Metazoa; phylum Chordata; class Aves; order Passeriformes; family Fringillidae; genus Urocynchramus; species Urocynchramus pylzowi. Next base: position 624,098 of record VZRH01000535.1, on the reverse strand, counting down.
TGGGAATTCCCCTCTTGAAAAATTGTAGCTTAACATCTGAGATGAACCTGGCATACCAGCTGTCACACACGAGGGCAGAACAAGTACACACAGCTATCATCACATCAAAGACAAGACACTGTGGAGGCTTTGAGCAAAGTAGGAGGAATTTCTCAACACAATTTCTTGCCCCTTGAGCAGCTCCTCTGCTTGGAAACATCACATGTAGAACTTCTCTACTATGAAGCTGCAGTGATGTTCTTCAGTGTAGATACAGGCAGAAACAGTATAAATAGCAGAGGATGTTAAAAGTGATTGCAAAGTGAAAAATGAGAACTCCACACCTCATTTATCTGTAAATGGCACAGACTATACACTTTATTGCTTATTAGTTTGCTCTCCTAAAGAAAGAACCTCAGGTGAACCATCAAAGTGCGAGGGCAAAGTGAAACGAGGATTGTGCCCATCCACAGGGCCAAGCTCTAAAGCTGTACTCCAGGCTTTTACCTCCTCCCCAGTCTCAGTTTTCCCTGAAGAAGATAAGCCACGGAACTTGCAGGGCCAAGATCTTCGCTGCAAAGTCTCCTCCAATGTGCTGATTCCCCAACATGTCGAGAAAGTTTGGAAGCAACGGGACATCCTTCCTTAGATTGGCCAGCCTCTGCACACTGAGGGCCCCGTGCACACAGGGCTCTGCATCCCCAAGGAATATATGCCCAGACGAAGTTTTGAGTATCTGGCTGTGATCCTGGAATAACCTCAACGAAGTCGATGGATTTTCCCCAGATTTACTTCAGCATAATGAGCTAAGAATTTGGACCCCTGTGCCATATTGTGTGGAATTTTATTAATTTTAAATAAAGTTTCCACCTTAAATGAATTGCAAGTGTTATCTGTTTATATATATAACTTCATGCTCTTTATTATTTAAAATGTCCAATTTGCTAGATGAAAACATAAATACTGAGTGCAGCTGTAGAATTTAATAAAACCTCAGGTTTGAGCTAGCAAGTGAAAAAAAGTATATTATTGGAAACTTGTGGTCAAACTTGAAGCTTGAAGGAAATATTTTAGCACTATCACAATATTAAATTGCAATCATTATTTAATTTATCTTCTCTGAAATGACTTAAGGGAAGTGCACCAAAAGTCCTATTTACCTAAGCCAGGAAATAAGTCAGTGATCAGCTAGGTGGATGAAGTAATTGAAAGCTGACAAGGGACAATATAATGCCACTATTGTAACAGCACTTAGAAGTATTGTTTGAATTTGACCTGCTTAGGAATAAATGTTGCACAGTTTTCATTTCATATAAAAATGGAAAAAGGAAAAAGAAAAAAGTGTCTAGCAATAAAATGTGTTCGTTTCACTGAATTATTGATATTTTTCTTTAAATTGAAAAATATCAGCTTTGGCACATCTGGAGGAAAGGAATGTTCTCCACAATTACTGAGATTTTGAAAAAAAATATAGATATATTAGAAATTAAGGTATTCACCAGTCAGTACTTCAAGCAAAAAGTCTGAACCCCTGGGCAACCTGTGCATTTCAATTGTCACTTTGAACTTTGGAACAAAGGGTAGACTGTAAAACCAGTTTATAAAAAGTATTATGAGATACCACAACTGGCATTTTTATGACCTTATTAAACTACATCCAAGTGTCATAAATTTTATGTAATGAAAGTCAATAGGATCGCTGACTTGATTTTAATATTAGGAACATGCTTATTAGTTTAAGAATTTTTCTGAATAAAAGGGGTATTTTTGTTGTTTTCTTACCTTAGCAACTGATGTTATGTGGAAGTCATAAATGCCAGATTACATTAATTTTTTTGGTCACATAATAATACTGTTGGTAAATTACTTGGGAGTAATGAGCAGCTTTTCTCACTAATTAAGGCTAAAGTTGTTAATTTAGACTCAAAATATTTACCATTCTTATGACAAACAGCAACTGACCAAGTTTAGAAATGAAAACTAAATCATGGTTTAGAAAAAAAAACGATCTGTCTTTCAAGAATGAATACTCAAAAAATCTTGTAATATTTTTTTCCCCAATGCCCTGTCTCTGCAGTAGGAGAGAACCTACAGATGTCTGTTCAAAGTAAGCCCGTTTTTAGATCTGCTGCTGCTCTAGATGGAGACCTTATGCCCAGAAGCAGCATAAAAATGTGCTGAGATACATCAGAAGCAGGGTGTTCACCACGGGGGGGAGATTATCTGTGCTCTTCTCTTGAGAACATCAGTCAGCTGAACCAAAGGTCCATCTGAGACAGCAGTCTGCCTCCAATGCTACCCAAAAGAATAGTCTAGGGAAGAAAATAAGAGTCATGAGAGAAGAGCATGCACTTATGGGACTTCCTCTCTGCTCCATCACCCTCCTCCAGTCATTTGCAACACTGACAGGGAGAGTTAGGGTGAATGCTCATTAGTTGCAGAGGCATTTCTGGCAAATGCTTGGCTCCTGTCATGAGAAAATGAGTGGTGATTGCTATTTGTACATCTATATTCCATTTAGCCAGCCTGCCTGGCTTTCCAGGAAATCAGGAACATCAGGCATCAGGAACTGCCCAAGGATCCCCCAACACTTGTCCTCAAACTGCCCAATGCATGTTTACCACCTCTTCTGAGAGATCCCAACTACTGACAAGCCCAGCAGCTTGCTGTCCACAGTAGAAAGGACTGCACCTTCTGCTGATGGCAGCGTGCCACCAAGGGGATGACCAGCAGGAAGGTCAGTGCTCCCATCAGCCAACACTCCCAAAAAAACCAGCAAGCAGCAGACAGCTGTCAGGACATGGATAAAGCTATGGCTGATGTTCAGGTGTGCTTAGTGGAAATTTTGCTTTTACAGAGAGGACAGAGGGATCTCGTATTATGCTCCTGTCAGAAATTTGTTTTAAAAAAAGTGAGAGGGGAAAACCACCACAAGACCAAAAATGTGTTGTGGCCATTCCTGAGACTTGTGTGTCAGAAAGCGCCTTAAAACTTACCCAGTGCATTTTAAGCATTTGAATTATTGATAATTTAACTGGCCTGGGTTGTGCAAGTGGAATGGCAACAATTTTTCCTCCTCAATTTTTCCTCATGTTGCAGGGAGAATTGCCATTCTGCACTGGCATCTGAGATTTTTGAGGACACCTAGGGTGCCATTTTCTCTCCCACTTTTTGTCTGCAACATCCAGTCTTCTCTATTCTCCACATCCATTTATCAAGGGGCAGAAGAGCACAAGGTGGTCCTGCAAAGACAGCCCCACTGACAGCTCTTCATGGAAGGAGCTTTCTTATACCCTTTTGTGACAGCCACTGGCTAAATGCCATGTTGTAGTCCATAAATGGCTGTAGATGGAGAACATGGGGTTTATTACCTTGTAGGTTTCCCCAAAATACCAAAAAGGAAGTTAAAGCTTACTCTAAGCTTTGGGAGGGAAACAAAACCAAAAACATCGATGCAATCAGTGAGATATTAGAGAATTTCACACTTAGACCTGCTCCAGGATTGTCAGGCTGAAGGGGAGAAGACTGAAGAGAGAAGAGAGAAAAGAGAGAAAGGAGAAAGAAGAGAAGCCCCTAAAAAAACCCTCAAAAACAACAAAAAAACCCCCAAACATAAAACACAAAAAAAACCCAAAAATGAACACTGAAAAAAAAATAAAAAGCAAAACCGGAGTAAAAGGTAAAGCTGGAGAAGGAAAAAAAAAGAAGCATCAGAATGCCAGAAATAACAGACTTAAAATCTGGACAAGTTAGGAAAATAAGAAAGATTTATTTCTAACCAAAAAGGTGCACATAAGCATAGACAATTTGTCGTGAGTGAAGTAGTCTCAATGAATGGATAACTACTTGTTTTCATTTTGATCACACAATTTGTCCCCACTAAATAGTCTGCCTGGCAAAAGACTGTACCTTCATCAGCACATCTCCTAAATGCCTGAGAAAGAAAATGAATGAACTCTGGAGAAGCAGAGCAACAGGAGGAGCACCTGTTAAAATAGATAGCAATTTGTTACAGATACCATTAAACTGCAGCTGGCATAGGAATTCCCTGCACCAAAAGCAAGAAATGTTAAAGAAATCTTTAGAAGGACAGGTTACCTGCTGCATGAATGTCAGGAAAGCTGTAGTTCATTTTGTCTTTTAAACCATCTGTGGGATGTACCAGCCTTAAACAAAAGATCATTTGCTCAGATGGGAATGGAGGGAAAACCTCTGCAGGAGGTTTAAGGAGCTTATCTGCTTGGACCATAGGGAGAAGCTAGTAAAGCTAAGAAGATAAGGTAAAAAAGGTGGTCATGTAACAGTGGGATACATCCCACTAGGAATCAGGAGATTCCTAGTGAGATGTATCCCACTGTTATATAACAGATTCCTAGCTGCTACTGGCCCACACTGTTTTGAAGTCTCAGTTTAATTGATAGAAAATTACAGAGGACAATTCCTTCCTTATTTTAATTAATTGTCCTAAGAAGAAAAAAAATCACTCTCCTCCCAGGCTATATTTCTCTGCTGAGTGCGTGCTTGAAACTGGGTTGGTGGATTTCTGATTCCCATGCCAAGTGTCTACTGAATCACCAAATCACAGAATAGTCTGAGCTGAAAGGGTCCCAGAAGGATCATCAAGTCCAACTGTTAAAGCACACTTTGTGGCAGAAGATCACCATGGCAATACACAGCCAGTTTTGTAGAACAGAAACCTGAGAAACAAGAAAGATGACTAAACAAGCATGATAGGAATTAATAGAAATGGAAATTGCCCTCTGTTTCGCATCAGTTCAAAAAGAGCAATGATGCAAGAAAAATGTCATAGAATAAACCAAAATATTGTTTTTCAAACTGAAAATTTCTAAAGAAATTAAGGTTACTTGGAGAATAATAGAATATGTGCCTTTGGAAATAGCTGCTAACTATGGAAATAAGTTGTCCTATGTGCATCCTGTGCATGTAGCCCAGGATTATCCCTAAATTCACCTGCTAATCAAAGTCCTAACATGTTTCAGAGCCTTTAAATCCCAAGTTCTATTTCTTCACTGACAAATCATAGCTCAGAGATGTGTTAAGGAAAGAGCTGTAAACTCTAGATAGCACTCAAAAAAACAGTAATATCATTAAAAGTAAGCTTAAAGTAAAGTAAGCTTAAGTAAACCAGTCATGAGAGCTGCTGGGGTAGCCTCTCACTCTGAAGGGCACAAGGAGGGCAATGGGGTGAGGGGTGGGTAATGTAGTGTAGCAGGGGCTAATTTGTGTTTCAGATCACTCTTCACCCCAAGTATGCTTCGTGGCTCCATCCAGGGTACCTCTGAGTTCCTTGGAACTCACAAAGTGAATTATGCTGTCAGCCAGGATAATCTTGAGCAGAGAGAGCAGAGGAGAGATGTCTGTGCTTTTCCTCCCCCCCAGCTTGTGCCAGGGCTTCCCATGGCTGCCTCCCCTCCAAGGGCATCCCTGCCTCATCCCTGCCTGCAGAGAGGGGATTGCAGTGCTTTTCATTAGGGAAAAAAATGAAGATGATCAGAAGGGTTGATATACCACATCACTATGATATTCCTCATTACTAAATTGCTACTATTATTATACAGGGCATTATTATACCATTGCTTTCTACTATAGAGACTGATAATTGTATCATATAATTTTATTTTGATATTATCAGCTTTCTTGAAAAATAGTACTATGACTAATGCTTGGAGCATTAGAAAAAGCACATTAGAACAAAATCAGTAGAACAAACACAACTGTTTTTCTTGAAAATGGTTCCCTGTTGGAACAAAGGTGGTTAATTTGAAAATGAAAAAGGAGATTTCTGTACTCTTTTTTAATGCACAAATTTTCTGTTCAATCACTAACCTAGAAATACAATTAATATTTTCCACATTAATAACACTATCAAGATAAGCAATACCAAACTTATTAATGAAAGCATTGCTTGTATTTGTTTGGAGGTGAATATCTGTATACTTGATCACCCAGTTAATGTCAGACATAGGGATTGCACTTGGAGCTTTGCATTCTGAGACAGGACTAACAACTAGCAGCAATGTCTGTAGTGTAGTACATCATCCCCTTCCTTTTGTAAAACACACATGCCCTTCACTGTCACAGTAACCCTTGATGTTGAAAGGAGATGCAAGGACTGTCTATGGACCTTTAATAAACTCAGTTCACGTGTCTTTTTTCCCAATGGATCACTAAAACTGAATTTTTATGCTTCTTTTGAAATATCTGAGTTGGAGGGTTTCCATCTTTCTTTATTAATGTGTAGACATGTCTGATGGTCAGGGTTGTAGAGTGCATCCATCTGTAGCTCCAGGTGTCTAAAGCTGGTCTCTAGGCACTGATAACATAAGGTGTGGTCTACAGAGGGGGGATTTTATTAGTTACATCTTTAGCTACTTGAGGAAGGAAAACATATTATTTAAGACACTTTGAAGCCTTAAAAACATGTGAAATATGTTTAAGGCATCAAAGACACTGAAATAAAGGAAAACAGCATGAAACTTGAAGTTCTGAATAAAGCAGGACAACTAAATCAGTTTCGAAAACACCCAAACAAAACTTGAGAGATATTAAAAGAGAAGAAAAGGAGAGAATGAAGAAACAAGGCCTACCATAAGAAGTGCTAGTGCTTTCTGAACTGCATGATGTAAAATCCACTGAAGAAGCTGGACAGAAAGAGAAAGAGGAAATGCACAAAAACAATGACTGTGTGAACATCTGTCTCTTCTGCAAGTAATTCTTCCACTTATTAAAGGATGGTGCAACTCCAGACAGCGATCAAGGCCCAGACTACAGAAATACACATCACATGGAGTTGCTGGTCTCAAGAGGTGTGCTCTGATACACTACACATTCATACACAGCTGACAGTGTGCTCTGCCCTTAGGACCTAATCCTGTAGCCCGTGACATTGACAGAAATGTTAGCATTACCATGATTTGGCTCTGAGATGGAAGGATTTGACTTAGGGTTGGCACTGAGGCAAAGTGAGTTGACCCATCTCTGACCATCCTCCTGCCTCTGCCAGTGTGCTGTGGCAACCTGGAGAGAGCAAAAGCTGTGTCCATATGGCTCTGAGCTGCAGCACCTCTTAAAAAGCACCTCTTCTTGCAAGCCAGGTCAGTCCTGTGCAGCAGTGCAAACCCAGGACAGACTGGTCCAATAGCTGAGCCTTCCTTTTGACTCCCTTCTACCTCAGGCCATGGCTTACCTGCAGGAGTCAGTGTTTGGGGGGGTTCATCACCTGCCCAGCATGACCCCCAGCTGAGGTCTGGGGTGGTAAGGAACAGAAAATAGAGCTCTGCAGATAGGAGTACATCTGCTGAGGGGATCTATAGACAGGAAAGGTGTGTGTGAAGCAAATACCCATGTATAGGTACTTCCCACAATAAACTAAACTTCTTACTGCAGATTTGATGGGTAACCATCAGAAACATTGTTATTTCAGGGTCACAAAATTTGCAGTTACATATCATTATTGGCTTTGTATGCCACTATACACTTTGGTGCCAAAGAACAGGCCTTGTCAAAGACCCGGGAGTTTGTCTCAGTTCTTTCTGGTTGTGTTTTCTTGTGGTGACTTTCCTACTACACATCTTCAGGGGAAAGAGCCCTGCTTTTGTATTCTGAAAGTGCTCCTTTGAAATGCCAAAATTACAACAGGGAGAAGTTGTTCAGAATAGGGATAGTTCTGCAAAGCAGTTACAGTTCAGTGCAGAAATTAATATCCAGTGTCAGCTTAACTCTACCTTCAAATAAAGAGTGGGATGAAGAACATTGACTTTTGACTACACCTGCATAGAAAGGGCTCCCAGAAAAGGCTCCAATGGTAGTGGCACACTCCCAACATCTGCTCCTTCCATTGAACTTAGCTGTAAATTGAAATTCCATTGCAATGTTTTTAGAATCAGTTGAAGTAAGGAGACTGTCAGAAATCCTCTTTAAACTCACCCTTATTCAAACAGGAAGCTGACCCCTAACCCCCGGACGTAACAGTACACCAGTGGAAATTTCATTATCCCCGTTTCAGCTGTACTAAGTGAAAATTAATTGTGTAATTATCTGGATGAGCGCATGTGTAAAATTTTACAATGTGCCAGTTAGATTAAGTAACGTGTTAGTGGCATGGTTTAGTGCAGAGTCAAGGCTGTCTTATAAAAACGGCATAAGAAGTCCAACAAGACTTGAAGGAAAAGAACATATGTCTGAACAAACCTTAACATGAGAAAGTAATGTAATATTTAATACCATAACCTGAGTAAGATCTTAGCCTCCTCTGATGGAGATTTATCTGGCATAGAAGAGATCTTTTGTCTATCACTTTAAACCCACTTAATTTAATGGTCAAAATAGATAAGTGATTACAATATTAAGCTTTTGTCTATGTTGTACTGTGTCTGCTTTATGCCTCTTTCATGTGTACATTGAAATGTTTCTCCTTGTATCACTGTTTAAGTAAGAGAAAAAGCCCTGAAACATAGAAGCAGAGAAATGAAGAAAGCACAGTACTGAAGAAATGCAACATGCTGAACCCAATTCCTTCATAAAGAATTCAGGGACAGATTTTTCATGGCTCATGGAAATCCTAATACAGCTATTTAGAAGAAACCATTTCCATTTCAAAGCCATAAACTTGTTTGGATAACGAGATCACTGGGCAAAAGATGCTGCCTGGAAGAAGTCTAGTTCTTTGAGAAGTAATATTATCTTTAAACAGTCTGGTAAGTAATATATTAGGTTCTATCAGTCTTACTGCCAAAGACTTTTGTGTAGAGTTCCTTTAGCAATATCAAATAAATACACCAGTAACATATCTCAAAAACAGAGGAATGAAAGTAACTTATAATGGAATTTCAGTGAAATCAATAGAACAGAATATGTGCAGGAAGGCTTGGTGTTACAGCAAGAAGTCCCACAGCAGCACTCTGCTACTAAATCTGGATGGAGACAGGAGATGATCCAGACATTTCTGTACACAAATGAGGGGAGCACAGAGGAACCAGATCTGAAAGAGTTAGTTCCTGTCATGGATTTTAGGTATGGTGGGATCGTGCTCTTTTAAGGGCAAAGCTCAGGATTTTCATTTCTTGTGCAACTTAGTCTCTGAGAGGCTTGTGAAAACACAGACAGAAATTTTAGTATTACAGTTAAGTTTTCATATGTAATTAATCCAGCAGACATTTTGAGAAAAAGGGTTATACAAAAGGTATAAAAATGATAAAATCTAAACAAAACCATAAACAAACAGGAAAGAATGTGTGTGACTCACAAATACACCTTTGTATTTCATTCTTACAACCTAAGATTTTTGTTTCACTTGTCCTTTTGAAAATCCAGTTGTTGACTCGGTATATTATTGCATTAACAAATAGGGATGTTTGAAATAGGACAAAACACAATGTTGCAGAATGACACCCAGAGGCACAGGTCTGTGTCCGGGATGTTTCGGCTGCCTCACTACACTGTTGCAGCAGGGATGTGGGAAGAGCTCTGGCACGTTGCTGGGAACACAATGTTTCTCTTACGAGCTCACTATTCATCATTTGTTCTGCTCTGGGCTGTGACACAAGGTAGGTGACCACACAGGAGCACAGTGTAGCTGCAGGAGAATGTTTAAGTCAATAAAAAGTGTGTTTTTGTAAAAGAAACCAACCTGAAAGCCTTTTTGGCTGTATCAAGTTGAAATCCTCTGTCTGTAGCATGTGAGCAGGGCTGTTAGAAATGCTCCTGACTGAGCTAACTCCAGGCCTGGTGGGGCCAAGGGCAAATAGATTTAACTTGGAAGAGAATTAAAGAGAGTTGTGACTACTTCTGCTAATCTCATCCCAAGTACTTCTGTGCATTTCTCAGTTGATGGGAACAGACACAGAGCAGGCTCCTGCTTCTCAGTGTTCCTGCTTCTCAAATTCAAGCACATCCGAGGATGTCCAGGGCTGGTTGACATCAAGAGTGGGAACAAAGAGCAAAGCTGAGGCTTACAGTCGGGGGCTGCTGAAGCTCTTAGCCAAAAACTCGCCCCTGACCACAAGCCATCACCCCTCTCCCCCAGCCCCATGAACAGAAACCACCCCCCTTGCTTTGACAGGCTCTCACACCCCAGGCAGACAGGCAGAGTCCCCACACACCTCTTCTTGCTGCCAGCTGGGAGGCATTCAGCTCCAAAAGTACAGGAGATCTGTACATCTATGAATACTTCTGTGAGAAACTGGTATTTAGGAGAAGGGCACAGAAAGATCCAGGAGCTTTCTGACTTTAGCCTGACAAGTAAGAATACCATTTGTCAAGATAAATACAGTTTTGCTGAGATTAAGCAATTATGGATCACATCTATGAATCATCTCTGTGCCATTTTTACCTAGTTTAACTGAATAAGAGGATAAAGCTTTTGGAAAAATTTGCCCTTGACATTCATATTGGGTTAAAATATGGGGTGTAGATTTGCTTTGATGTTTGGTTTCTTTTTTGGTGGGTGGTTTTTTGGTTGGTTTTTTGGGGGTTTTTTTTGTTGTATTTTTTTTTTTTACTAAAGAACATGTGGTTCTTTCTCACATGTTCATTATATCACCCCCTGATAGCTATCATCTTGCTACAGCATAACTTTTTCACCAGAACCAAACCTTTCACATGACACTACCAAACAAATGGTCTCCTATTGGTTTTTTGGCAGTTTATTAATGATAGTTATATTTTCTGCACTTTATGGGTTATTGACTCCTTTGTTTTCTACAAAGACAGGAAACATACACTGAAAAAAAAATCAATGAAGTGTGAAAAGCATTATCTACACTCCAGATAGAAAAAGAAGCCTATAAAAAAGGCCAGGAGCAGGAAGCAACAGAGGGCAAGATATTCCTCTGTGGAAAAAAAAAGTAAAATAATACTGTCACTAAGTTAAAAATAAACTACAGAATATCAGATCTTAGAAAACATAACATATTTTCCTGAAGAACAGAAATCTAAGACAGCAAAGGGAATTCTTTTTTTTACTGTTCCACTTTTATCCTAGAGATCTGAGGAAGTCAAATGAAAATTTCCTGGCATCCTGGGGCAATAAAATAATCTCAGTCTCCTTGTGAAACCACATTAGTGTGGAGATCGAACAGAAGTTCTTTGAGAACTGTAAGTGCTATGTAAGCATCATTTTTCCCAGGAAACGAATGCTTTGTTTATTTACACTGAGCTATGCCACTAATGTAATAAGAAATAAACTGCTAGGACAGTCCCAGACCTGAACACCTATCACGCAGGAACACTCCAGATCTGTGACAAAGCTGATCGTCCCTGTAGAAAGCATCAGGACTTGTGAGGACAGTGACTCGGCCTGTCACAGCCTCCTCTGCATCCAGCACCCATGTGCTGTGGAAGCAGGAAGGATTTCAGCCAGTGCAGAGCATACCCCACTGGATCAGGGCCTCTTGGCTTGCCACTAGTAGCTTTTCTGCTGCTCAGAAGTAAGCCAAAGTCGGCCAAAATAAGGAAGTAGTCTGGTATAGATCTGACCCCTCTCCATTGATGATATAATTGACTTCAGGTGATTGTTTGTTTATGTGCTCTGGCACGTATCTGCAGGCAGAGCTTCTGGTGAACGGGGCTTCTGGCTTAGGGCTTTCATTCCCCAGGACAGAATGGCCAGGGTTAGAGGGGACCTTAAAGATCTTCTAGTTCCAGCCCCTTTTCAAGGGGCAGGGACACCTTTCACTAAATCAGACTGCTCAGAGCTCCATCCATGAACACTTTCAGGGATAAAACATCCACAACTTCTCTGGGCAATTGTTCCAATTGTGCCTCACCACCCTCCAGATATCAGACCTACCAAGGAAAGGAGGTCTCACCAGAGTTTTATAGGACCACTGTGTTGCTGATCCAAATGCTGTCAAGGCACACCAAGAGAAAAGCAAAAGCCCTGTCAGCTCCTCTCCTTTTCTCTCCTGCAGCCATCAGGGAACATGCTACTTCAAAATGGTAGTCACTGTGTTGTTGGCAAGAGCATTAAGACTTGAGTTTCAACTCCTTTAGTTTTAAACCAAGCTGTGGCAAGAGCAATTCAAAATTTCTCATGTTTTTCATACGTGAGACAGTTTTTCCTGACTCCTCATGTAGCAGCCATCACGGACATCAGAGCTGCAAGGGCAACTGGAGCCTACAGCTCCCACAGACATTGCTGGCTAATGCAGGTGAGGTGCTCCTCTACTCCCCTGTGCCTTTGAAATATATTGCAATTAACAACACTAGATTTGCACATGAGAAAAGAAAGCCACTAAAATGAATCTCTAACCAATATACTTGCTGCTACTGAAACATAAGGAAATATGTGGAAATACATTCCAAATAAAGAAATGGTTTTATGTCATTCAAACACGTTCTAATTCGTCGTGAAAACTTATATCCAGGCACTTATAAGTTAAGAATGAATAAACATTGTGTGATAACCCTCACTCATCTCCCAATGCACGTAACATCAAAAGAATGCAAACAGCATGCAATGCTGACTGAAGGCACTGCACAAAGGAGTCCTGCATGTAAAACAACCACCAGCCTTCAGAACTTCATATCTCACAACTGTCCCAGCCATCATGTCTCCCAAATTTTTCATTTTTCTTATGTGCTTCATTCTTCTTATACAGTTTCTCCCACAGTAATAACAACTGAGGACACTGACCAGTTTGGAAGGCAGCAGGTGGTATATGAGAAGACTTGGAAAGAAATATGACTGCATTTATACAATCCTAAAGAAACAGCATCAAGGAATCCTTGAGAGACTTTCTGCTCACAGGAAAGCAGAATTTAATAAAGCAGAGGAGTCAGACTCCTCTCTCTGGTGCAATAGCATGCTCCAGAGAGGTTACTATGCTCTTTTGACGTCTTCAACATTTATTCCCATAAGAGGACAACACAAAATGTTTCTACAGTTTGACTTCTGATCAAAGGCTGCACATCTGCAATATTCAGTCATGTTTTGTGAAGGTCGCCTGCTCCTGCTGATTCCTTTTCTTCTCTACTATTTCTTCCCATTCCCCCTCTTTCAGGGAAAGCAGCCAGCACTCATGCCAAATTCAGCAGCAGAACCATGCCTGGTCACTTCCTACAGAAGCCCTTCCTCCTTGCATTCGCCCATCTTTCTTCTGCTGACACTTCTTTACTTCACCAGCCTGAGCAGAGGACATCTGGTTCACTGAACATACCATCCCTTTGATAACCTCAGAAATAATCCTTCCCTCAGCTGATCTTGGATCTGATAGAAGCATGTTGTTTTTTCTAATTCTTAAATACAGACTTCTTTATTTCACAATGAATTTTTTGAACCCTCTATTGGTCAGACTTGATGGCAAGGGATGATCTATTCACATGTACTGTAAAATTTCTGTCCATTTACTATAGATGTCAACACTGGTACAGGAAACTGTTAAAAGCAATTGCAAGACTTATTACTTGCTATCACTAGAGAAATTTTAAAAGCTGATTTGAAGTGTCTTTATTTGCTTGCTGAATTGCACAAGTCTTCATTTTCTATGTGGTTGCATTCAACCCTGTGAGTGGCTAGTTTGCAAATGTAGTTAACATCTTTTTTCTCCCAGGGACCTTAGGTACCAGAGCACCAGATCCAGCGAGGGACTGCAAAGCCCAGCCCTGGGAGAAGATTTCAGAGAGCAAAGACAGGAAAATAGGTTTCATAAATGTGAAGAGCTGCAGACACCCACAACATGCTGAGGGCCCTGAAATGGATTGTGTCTGAAATCTTCTCTATATCTTGTTTGAGCATGACAAAAATTCAAGGTTTAAAAGTTTTGACTAGATTTAGGAATGTAAGTCAGTCTCTAATGGTCTTTTTGACCTGTTCTCCAAATAGCACTGATCTTGCTTCACATGCCCTCATGGTAAGGGCCCTCTCCCAGGAGGGAAAGGCTGGGGCTCAGGTCCTTCCTCTGCCAGACAAACTCAAACACAACTCTCTTGCTTTCCAGAAACTGTGCAATTATAGTGGCTCAGAAAGAGCTCATTAGTCCTCAGCCCTCAGCACTAGGCTTGCTGCCCTGAGGTCAAGCACAGCTTACCCAGAGCATTTTGCTGAAGGGGGATGAGTTTTAACACTTGTTAAATGCTCTGCTAAACTGGGTTCATAAAGAAATGAGACCAACAACCACCTCATGGCTCTGTAAGAACCATTACGTCTGAGGTGTCAGGACTGTGTGACTGTAGAGCCAAAATACATTTCTATGGTAAGAAGAAGAAAGATCCAAAGTAATTATGAAACATAATATACCAATAATATTTGGATAAGTTCAATCTAAAATACTGCTCTGTCCTAACGCTGAGCTGATTGGAGCCTGTGATTCCAGCCACCAAGAGAGGGCTTATTTCAGTGAACTTTTAGCCAAAATCAGAAACCTCCCTGAGAAAAAGGGAGCAGGCCAAGAATCAGGGGGAAGTTGTGGGCTGGCTAAAGCCCTATCAGGCTAATAAGGCAAAGCATGTTTTTCTTTAGTTTCAGTTTAACTTCAGAGCTACAGCAGTTTACTGTTCTGCGGTACAATATTTTCTCCCTTAGTCTCACAGTCAGATTAATTTCTGAACAGCAGTGAAATGAAACTTTTGATTTAAGAGATTTGCTGAGGAAATCTAGATTGAAACTCAAGGTTTAGCCAGTACATAAATCAAAGGTGGGATCACTTCAAAGATTCCTTCATCTACTTGGCACAGAATTGGTTCATTTAAAACCTCCTTTCTCATAATTGTGCCCTTATTAAGATTTGAACATTTATAAAATGAGGAATGAGGTCTTATAGAGTTTTCTGTAATCACTTCCCCTGAAAATAAAAGTCTACAGAGAAGCAGTGAACGTGGGAGAGAACAGGTCATCTCATGGCTATCATGGCTACTGATTTTATGGGGTCCTGTCGTAGAAGTAAAGCTCTGCAGTAAAGTTGCTTCCTGGCTCTGCCATAGATTTCCTGTGTGAGACCAATTCAGTTAATCTCTTAGGGCAAAAGTCATCCCATCACAATTCAGAAACTTAGCTGAAAAGCTGAGATTAGGAGCTCATTTACCCTACGGTGTCTTTTTCACTTAAGCAAATGTAGCAAACCCTACATGGTTTAGTCATCAATAGAGGAATCTATTAAATTACATACTTTAAAGAAGTGCCCTTAATTTTTAACATTTATGATGTTTAAGCATTTACATTGCCCATTTCTAGACCAGAATGTTCCTTTCTTCCTGTGCTCCACCTTTCTTCTCAATTAATCTTTAATCCTTTAGAGCAACCTGGGTTTTATGCATTTTCAGCATGCCCTCCACATAGGACTCAACATATCGACACAAACTAAATTGAAAGCCCCTTGGAGCAGTTCCCAACTGCTGTAAGGAAGGAGATTGGAGAAGAAAAGTGTCAGATATGACAAGTATCTTGCGGTTATGCCTGAGTGCTTGCACGTATTTAATTGGAAGAACTAGAGAGTGTCAAAGGCCAAAGACCTTAAATAACATTCATGTGTTTCCTTAGCCTGGTGAGAGCCTTTCCATCCCTGTAGGTGGTAACTAGCATGTCTGTGGCCAGCAGCAGGGCTGTGCTGCTGCTTGACTTCACGTGGCTTCTCCAGCTTGGCTTAGCATCCTCAGTCAGGCACTCAAGGCAGCTGTGGCATCTGGCCTAGGGGAAAGAAGGCAACAAGGACAAGAAAGAGCAGAAAACATTGTCCAAAAGAGAAAGGTGAAACAAGGGGAAAGAGGTTATTTGACAACTAACCACAGCAAACATTTACAATTCATTTCATGATGCCAGCATGCCAGTTTTGTAACACCTCTATGAGATGAACCAGAATTAAAATTTAGGCAGACTGAAATATATGAAGTAAGAGGAAAATAAACCTTGACACTAACTTACAGTCACAAAAATAATTTTCTGTGATTTGGCCAAGACTTTAGGTAGAATAGTGCAGGATCAGCAGCTGGTAACTTGTGACTGGTAACAGATGCAGCCTGGGATTTGCCGAGTGGGGGATGGTCCTCACTTAAGCCAGAATTCTGCTTACAGAGTTCAGATGATTTCAGTTCAATATAAATTCCAACAAGTATTTGGCTAACTCAAGGGAAATTTTTAGTGAATGACCAGAAAATCCTAAGAACTCCCAAACCTTAATTCCAAGGGTACTGAAACAAAAAAAGGGGAAAAAAGACACAAAAAATGATGACATTACATATGTAAACAATATGTGCAGAAAAGGATCTTTAAATAAATGGATTTTGATAAATATTTGACTGAATGAAGTGCTATAAACTGTATGAAAGTTATATAAATAAGTTGAGATGAAAGTCCTTTGCAATGTAATGAATCATTTAAAAAAAGGTTTTGATACACAGAAGCAATGTATGCTCACATCATTAATTTTTCATACCTAACACAAACAAAGCACACATCAGTGCAAATACAGTGAGATCTGTCTAAGGGCTCGGTAGGTTAAAGTTTTGACATAGTGTCTCTATCCATCCCTAGTTGGGTTCAACATTACAGGGCCATAGCAGTTCACTGTGCTGTTATTTCTTGTTATGTCATCCTTTGGGTGGCTGCTGTGATTTACTGACTCCTACAGATTTTATGCTCCTCATCCTCACCAGCTCACGGGACATCACTGACCTGACTGCAAGCAACAGGGTAGTAGGGAAACCCTGCAGATCCTGTTACGGACTCGCTATAGCCAATTCCTATAAACTGGAAGATGAGAACAGCCTTAGCCCCTTCACAGATGATGGATGCAGATTAGCAGATCTAAACAATTAGTTAGGGTGAGAGAATGAGCCCTTAGACAATTAGAGCAGTTAAGCATCCTGCTGACAGCTGTGGTGACAGCAGACAGTAAAACTACCCTTGATGAAATGAGAAAACTCTCTGCCTTTTTGATTTACAGGCAAGTTTACTTATAGGCTTTAAGGTGTTTAACTACAGTGGTCACAAGCCAGGCACTAATACCCTTCTGTGTGCAGCCAACAATGCTGGATGGTGAGGGAAGCTGACACAGCTCAGCTCTGGCAGTGTCTGTCAGCCACGGCTGTCTGAGAGACGAAGGCAAACCTGAAAGGGAGGCAAAGTGACTGCCTGCTGTTACCAGTGCAAGGAAAAAGAAGAGGTTTAATGCTTTTAGGTATGTGAGGATCAGAGATGTTTTGTGCTCCCTCTCATTTTTATTTTTATATTAAATCTTGCCACTTGCAAGCCTTTGTTTCAAGTCACAGACAGCTGTTTGGTGAACGCGGGTTTAGAATCCATTAAGAACAAACGATCCCTTGTTTTTAACCCTTTGGTTTGGGGAGTTTGTATATCCAGGTGTGCACTGTTCCCTTTCCATTCCCATTGTGCTACCATTACCCAGGAGAGACATTTTAAATATTTGTGGTCAGTTCCACGGAATTTGCTTTAAATGCCAACAAAAATTAATTTGAACAAATTCTAATGGCTTTTGTGTATGGGTTTTCTCTCAGAGTTGTTTTCTGGAACTGGGGGAGGGAGGGGATGTTTTAAATGACCATGCCAAGCTGAGAGGCAGATGTGAGTTTTCTTTGATCCAGGAGAGGATGCATTGTTAAATGCCTCAGAGTCTTCAGAAAACACTTGTCCATGAGATCAAGGAGAAAAATGTATGTCACGATACATTTTTTCTCACTTAGATGCTATAATTACCAGGTACTAAAAACTATATTTAAAGGTACTTTATTGCTTCAAAAAGCATCTGGAAAAACAGGTAACCACTACCAATTGTTAAGGTGAAATGAAAGCACCCTAGTGTTAAAAGAATCAATGTAAATTCTTACATCAGACGGACAGAGAAATTGATAGTATATCTTTTAATTCAATTAAAACTCTAAATATTGTCCTAATGGGTCAGTACAGCATAGTATCATTTCAGCAATGCTAGCTAGCAAAAATAGGACTTACCAATTAAAGATGCACAATATTCACCTGGTTTCAGGTTTTATTGTAAATGTGAGCCTCAGCTGGTGTTTGATGATGTTCACTGAGACATGAAGCAGAGCTCTGTTTTGTGCATGTCATGCCTGGTTGATGGTTTCAAGTGAACCTTTAATTGTGTTTGACTTTGGCTTAATTTACTTGTGACACTATTAAAGGAAGTGCACTGGGTGTAGATCTACACTAGATGAACCTGGTCCACTTCCATTGCCATCACTAGGATATCCTTGGGAAGTTCTGCAGGAGTTCTTGCTCTATTTAATTAACTGTCAGTAAACCAATATTTTTTCAAATGCCTCAGGCTTTAATTTCAGTAGGTCTTCCCCAACTTTAATGATAGCCACCATTGAGTTAAACTCAGAATTTAGGGAGAGATTTAATTGTGTAAGATTTTCAGCATTCAGACCAGAAATAGACTCTATCTTTTTATTGGTAATGTCTTTTAGGCAAGCCACCTGGACAATAGAGATGTTTGCATGGGGGAAAGCCTGTCTACACAATGTGGGGGTGTTTCTATTTTTCCCTGAAACATGTAAACAAGCTTCATTACATGGCTCTATACCAAACAATGTGGGCATAAGTGAAGATGTAGGAAAAATTCTTTTCACTGTTACGTGGAAATTACTGAGAATGGTTAAGAACTATAAGTGAGAGACTATCAACAAAGCAATATTGTTATGACATGCAGAAGGCAATTAGGTTATATATTCACTCACATGATGTTAGGGGTCCTTTAATAGTGAACAAATATTGAAGAAGAGCATAATATTCATCTGAACATAGTAGGTCTGAAAATACTTCAGAGTCTTCAGTGTGACATATCAACTTCTGAAATTTGGGATCTTTCTCCAGCTAAAACATTGCACTGCTTGTCTTGGTCTTCTTCCTATTTCTGTGTCTGCAAGGGGTACAATTAGCAATTTAGTCCTGATTACGGGCACTTTACAGGGTTCATCTCTTTCCATGATGGTCTTTGTAGACAGGTAAGCTCTTCCACTCAGTAGGACAGTCTCCCACAGTATGGAAAGGACTGTCACCTGCAAGGAATACTCCAAAGGCAAGTCAAGAGGTGAGCTCTTTTGCCCAGTTGATTAATAATCAGATAAGGGGACAACTCACCTCCTTTTCATCTCAAAATGAGGATTAATTCCAGATTTGGATTTCAGATGTGGTTTTTAATTTATTCTGGGAAACAAAGGAGAAAACAGATGTTCCCACGTAAAATCAGCATTTTTATTACAGTATAAAGTGTAAATATGTATGCCCCATAACTACCTAGGAGCATCACAATAATAATTATACAATAAAGGTTGGGTTTTCATTTGAATAAGCTTGAATTTCTTCACAAAAATAACTTTGCCAAGTATTTTAGAGAACAGAACTGAGAGACTTTGACTGTCTCATCATTAAGAAAGGTTGGGATAAAATGTAAGTCTCCTGATCTGTATAATACCCTGTTCTCTACTGCATATGAAAGCTCTGATAGAGTTGAACAACTGTCCCAGCTATTCTGTTCTGGACAGCAGATGACCCTATGTATGACACACAAAGATATAAAGCAAGGCCTGCCACATGGAAGCAGCTAGTATCATATAATCTACTTTTTGAGCTGGGTTTTAGGGGCTTTGGGTTTGTTCTGTTTGTTTTCAAAGAAAGAAGATATGACCCAATACAAACAGGTCTCACTTTGTGTGCAGCCACGTGTGCCCAGATAGGACAGATTAAGGAGGAACTGGTGAGGACCTGTCATGGTCCCCTTCAGGAAATTTTGATCATCCATCTGGAGAGTGAGGGAGAAAGCAGAACAGTGCAAGACAACTTGAGTTCAACCCCGCTCATATGTTTTTGCTGTTGTTGTTCACCCCACCAGGAAAGTCATTTAGTTTGGTGCCTCGAAGTCAGCTGGCACAAAGGTTTTAGATAGCAGTACAAGAAAATGGACAGTACCTGAAATACAACTCTTCCATGGGGTGCTGTGTGTCTGGGCACTGTGACCAAGAGCAGATTTGCTGGTTCATTATGGACACTGCTAGTACTGTTTTTCCTTGTGCCTTCTCATGGGTGTGTTTACTCCTAAATGCATCTCTCCTTCTGTCTGAATACTTCAGCTGATACCAAGTTGTGGGCCTACTTCCCATCTGACACCCCCAGAGCACTGCATTTCCCTGCCTAACCATCAAGGTCAGAGGGGATATCTTCCTTCCCACCTTCTTTCTTTGTCACCCCTTTAATTCTGAGACTCTGTAGGCCGCTGGGAGAAGAACAGGACCAGGTTGTCTTCTGACGAGGTGCTGCCCAGCCTTAAACCAAGCCCAAACGCAATTGTTTTCTTTTTCCTCATATGTCATCATTGTGATTCTGGACTCCACTGTTGTGGAAAGCTCTTTGCTTTATTGTCCTTTTTAATTATGAAATCCTTTCCTCAGTAATTCACTGTGACTCGGTAACTGACTCCACATGGCTAAGACGTGACTGTCCTGATTGAATTACTGGAAGAACAGAGCCGGCTGAGCCCCATGCATGCGAGCCGTGGCGCAGCGCGAGCTCCCTGCGGCGGGCGCCTCGCTCTCACCCAGGTGGGAACTGGAGCTCCTTCCACCTCCTCAGCCCCTTGCCGCCAGGAACAACCAGTTCCCTCGCTGTGATCACCCCAGGGATGGTCCCCTCTGTGACCCTTCCCCCCAGTGAGGCACACAAGCCTGTGATGGTATCTGCTCCTGGCTCTGGCACAGCCATGAAGAGTTTGGGCATGGGCTGAGCCAAAAGCAGCGTGAGCACCGTGCGGACACGACACCCCCAGCCTGTGATTTGGGCCCACGGTGGCACTGGACACGCACACGCCCATCACTGGCTGGTGGTAGCAGCAAATAAGTAACAA
This sequence comes from Urocynchramus pylzowi, assembly GCA_013397555.1. Classification (NCBI taxonomy): domain Eukaryota; kingdom Metazoa; phylum Chordata; class Aves; order Passeriformes; family Fringillidae; genus Urocynchramus; species Urocynchramus pylzowi. The sequence continues at coordinate 603,285 of VZRH01000535.1, read as the reverse complement.
TGAAGGTAACAAACGAAGGAGCAGCACAAGGCGTGCAACAGCCACCCTGGCACCAAGGATGGGCTGGGAGTCATGACAGTTCCGCCACAGATCCATGTCCAGCTTCCTGGCTTCAAAGGGAAAAGGGGGTGATGTGCCTAGCAGGGATTCTGAAGCTGTGGGTGGTTTCCTTTAATTTAGGAAAGCATCTGATACAGTGTGTCACGACACATCACATTTATTTAATTCTTTCTTCGTTTGGATGTGATTACTGTCACGTGGAATGGAAACTGAGTGATGCACCATGAGCAAAAATATATCAGAAGATGGTTTAAATCAGCTCACACTGAACGAGGGCAAGGAGAAGAAATTTTCAGCTTAGGTCTGAGTAAATTAGGATTATTTAACTTTATTGTTAATGAATTTAAAGAAGGAGGTCAAATTAAGCAGGCCATTGACATAGTACACTGATAGTGGTAACTGCCTTCTTTCATTTACCCCAGGGAACACTGGTGAGACCTTGGAATTATGTCTTAAATAGGATTTATTATGAGAACACAGAAACGGAATCCTAATAATTAAATGTGTACGTAATTTAGTTAGGGAGCATATAACTGCCTAGCAGTCCAAGGATCCCACAATACTAGATAAAGGGGGAAGTTTTATATGAAAAGAGCATGGGCACAAGACATGGACCATTACAGAAAAGCTGCACAGATGGAAAGATGAACAGGATCAGTGACTTTGCCCAATGAAGACTGAAAAAGGAAAAAGAAAAAATTGAATAACCAGAGACAACAACATTGTAGAAGGGACATGCATGGACATCCCAAAATGAGCATTCCATGAGCAAATTCAATTAAAAATACTTACTCTCTCTCTACATGTTTGAGATCTAAAGGGAAATGGAGCATATTTTTTCTTGATGTTTAGAAATGGAAGAAAGATTTTCTGTTGTTGCTGTTGTTGTTTTTGAATTCCATGAACTGTTTTCACAGGGAACCTAAGACAAAGACAAAGAGAGCAGTCACAAAAGTCTCATGCAGCACAGGGACAGAACACAGTGCACAAAGTCGTCTGCTCCACTCCAAAGGCTGCAAACTTGCTTGTAGTTTGGGTCTGGCCTGGCATTTTTGGGGGGCAGGGGGATAAAAACCAAACCACATGCAAGTAGAAAACTGAAAAAGGCAGGGTGTGGTGGGGAGGGAGAGAAGGAATAGCTCGTGAAGAGCCCAAAGATTTCAGTCAATGTTCAAACAAACTGCAGTGGAAAGGTGCTGTGTCACTTATCTTCCAAAATTATTTCAGCATATTCTCTTGAGCTTTTAGCTTCTGATGTTGTGTTGATCTCACCTCTCACTTTTTGTTTTACCTTGCTTTCAAGAATCATCAGTATTGACAGAGATGGGGCATACAGCTCAGCATTTTGAAAAGCAAGTCCTTTGCTGCCTGCAATGGGAAAGCACCCGTGGAGCAATATTTGAATATTTTATTTCTGGCTGCAGTCACAAAGATGAAAACGCTTGGTGAACGCATGCCTTAGGCTGCCACCACATGGTCAGAGCAGGGAATGAGGGGAAGTGACCAGTTTATCTGCATTTCCCTGACACTGAGATGTCCCCACAGCTTTTACTGAAACCAACTCATTTTCAAACCTAACTCGAAGGGAAAAAACAGAAATTGTATTGGCTTTGTTAGCTATAAATTGATTTATTCCATAACCTCCTTATGTCAATTCCTTGTTTCGTTTTTTGCGTGGTGAGATCGTGTTAGAGTAAAAAGTACAAAGGTAGAAACGACTTAATAAAATGATTTTTGAAATTCATTTGGTTGCCCTGCCCCAGTGTTATGGCTTTCATCTGCTGTCTAAGTCCCAGGTTTTGTTTCTTAGCCTATATACAGATGCTAGAAAATAAAGGGTAATCTTCCACATCATTACAATTTTTCATTTGTAAATGTTGACACTGAGTAAGCAAAAAGGAGATTGCTTCAAGACACTAACATTTTGGTTTTTTAGTGAAGATTTTTTATAGAAATATTTTTATGAGAAAAACCGTGCTGCTGGGCCTCTATAAGTGTCATTTTTAAATAGTAAAAGCAATTTAAATTTTTTAGACATGAAGGGAAGAATTTTTCCCCCTTGTTGCAACTGCTGGGAGAATTTTTAGGGACATAGAGTGGCTAAAGTTCAAACTGTGACTGTGCCCCAGTGCCTGGACTAAAATATGTGACACATTTAAAAAGATTCATGAATTTCAGTGCCCTTTTAGTAGCTAGTAACAGACATGAAGAACTACATTTTACACACAATCTTAAAAAAACCTCCTGCCTCGGTTCCAAGCAAGTCACAGACCAGCACCAGCAGAACTTTATTTAATT